>JAFVLL020039705.1:0-28256 GCA_021397915.2 Tor tambroides | reverse complement strand
ATAAACAAAAGTGATACTCATTCTTATAAGAGAGAGAAAAGTAGTTTTAATGAGTCTTATACACATCCCAGAGTTTGACTAGAGGACACCTAATCCGGCTCTTCAGTTTAACTTATTTCTTTCTCTTTCAATAGAGGTATTTCCTTACTTAGCTCTCTTTGTATAGAGTTATTTTCACTTCTTTATCTTTGTATAAAGATATCAGTTCTCTGTGTATAGAGTTCTGCAACCTGCAAGTCTGTTTCCGCTTTCAGGGCTTGTGTCTGTCTTCATATGGAAATACAGATTCACAAATCCTTGCACAAAACGATGTGCTTGTTTATTTCTTTTGGTTTTTGGTTTACAGAGTCTTCCACCTATACAGATGGCAAAGGTCCAATCCCTTATTCATTCATTACATACTTCATTCATTCTTTCAAGCATTCATTCGTAATAATTAAGACAAAAGCAAGTGCTACATCCAAATTCTTATCCCTGCATGTGAGTTTGTGTGTCTGCGTTTATGCTCACTTGTCTACATTAGTGTATGCATGAGTGTATGAGTGTACAAGTGTGTGTTGCCTTATCTAAGTCCTCCTCCAGCACTCCACAGGAAGTCCTGCCCAGCAGGCAGTGTGTGAGAAGCTGCCAATGAGATTCTGCCCTCAGTGTTGCAGGGTTTCGCCTGACCGTAGTCTCTGTCATAGGGATAGTGCTGCCTGTCTAAATTATTCACCGTCTCCAAATCATTAAAAACCGAATCGCACAGCTGCTGTCTGCGCAGTCTATGCCTTCTCCTTCTGATCACCACCAGTCCCACACACACTCCCAAAAACACAGCCAGCACACCTAACACACATGACACAGCCACCGCTGAAGGTGAGGTCCGTCCAACCCGGGGCGCCATCAGCTCCATATTTCCCTGCACAGGAAACTCACAGTTTGTGCCCATGAACCCAGGCACACACTGACACACTGGCCCGGAGAAGTGTGTGTAGCACGTTCCCCCATGGAGGCAAGGGTTTGTGAGACAAGCGTCTGCTCGGAGGCTGCAGTTTTTACCGGTAAAACCTAGTGTACAGGTGCAGGTGTAGTCGTTAATGCCATCTTGACATGTTCCGGCATTTTGACACGGATAGCGAGCACAGTCGTCGATGTTCGTCTCACAGCGAGGGCCGGTGAAACCAGGGCGACAGCGGCACAGAGCACTAGCGCCCAGATCCACACACTCACCTCCTACAACAGAAGAGAGAAGAGGTTACATATGAGCAAGTGTAGTAGAGAGGAAGTGTAACAGATACTGTAACAGCACATGTACGTGTGTGTGGTTGGGTAAAAATGTTTAGAATGAAAACCGCTTAGTGGAAAGTTTCAGCTGCTCTTTTCATGAAATCAAAGTTAATGTTGATCACAGCAGTCAAGCAAGATTTTTAGTGTACTTTTTCCTCACATAAAACAACGTTTAGAAGACTTAGACTTTAGAAGTGTATGGGTCATGTGTGCTACTTTAATGATTTTTTTTGTCCTTTCTGTGTTCCACAAAAGAAAGAAACCCAGCATGAGGGTTAGTAAATGACAGAATTTTTACCTTTGGGCGAACTACCCCTTTAAGTAAAATACATTTTGTTGATGCATTGTCCACAATCAGCACAAACACTTACCATTGGCACAAGGTTTGTGGCTGCAGCGGTCCAGTCTTTTCTCACAGTTGGATCCGGTAAAGGTTGGGGGGCAGCGGCAGACATACCCACCAGTGAATTTTTCCTCACATGTCCCTCCGTTAAAGCAGGGGTCATCCGCACACGTCATCGCAATGATCTCACAGTTCTTTCCATAGAATCCCTGAGGACATGTGCAGGAGTAATCATTCTCCAAATCCTGCAGAGGAATAGAAAGATACAGGTATTAGTAAAGTGTAAATATAATTCAGGTCTCAAATAGTTTTTGATCTTCAAAATCCATTGTTTTACTTAACCTAAATCATGACGCATAGATTGAATTTTGTTTTACCATTATTTAATTTTTTATTAATTATCTTTTTTAAAAAAATGCATTTTGAACAAACATGCAACATGCTGATTCTACTAAAATGGCATGTTACGTAAAATACAGTAAATTTGTACGTACAAGTCTATATATAAGTTTATATAAACAGACATGAGTTAAAAGTATATACATGTTAATAATAAAACAATATTTATATGTACACATCAATTTAGATTATTTGAAATGCCACATATTTATATATATATATATACTGTTTTATTATTATCATGTGAGCATAGACTTACATTGCAACTGCCGCCATTCTTGCAGGGGTTGCAGTCACACTCGTTAATCTCTAGCTCACAGTTTGTGCCCCCATATCCTGGCCGGCAGGTGCAAGTATAGCTGCCCTGTCCAGTGTTGGTGCAGGTGGCGCCATTAGCACAGGGTTTGTGGTTGGTGCAGTAATTGAGGTCCTGGTTACAGAAGAGGCCTCCCCAGCCCTCCTTACACACACACTGCCATGGCTGTGAGCAGGTCCCATGTAGGCATCCCGGGTAATGCACACACTCGCTGCAGGATGGCCCCTGCCATCCCAGACGACACTTGCACTCGCCAGGTGACTCGCAGTAACCATGCCGCTCACTGCAGTCCGAAGAGCAGATGGCTGTGGGAGGAGACAGAGAGGGGGGTAACGCACACCACACCACACACACACACCACGCCCCCTGGAGAGGGCAGATGAATGGGTGTGTTAAGTGTTGGGGCCAGCAGCTGGTGAGCTGACAGAGGTAATGCACTCTTTTGTATTTTGAGCTGTGGCAAGCGTGCACACACACACACAGAGAGAGAGAGAGAGAGAACGACCCTCTAGCGTGTATCTGTTGGGTTTCTTTGTTTGGCTGAACAAAAGAAGTGTAGAAGCTCTAGAGGAGCAGCTCAGCTTCCATCAGACACACATGCACACAAAGATAGGAGAGATAAGGGCATGTATTGCTGCTGCTCAGGTTCCAACACACAAACCACAATCACACATAAATACAGAGTGACCAGGAAAGGGAGTGGGACTGCTTCTTTTCAGAGTCCCAGACATACAATCCCAAAGGTCTAAACAGACCTCTGAGCATCTGACACACACACAGGTGGTACTCACGGTCAGAGCAGTAGTCTCCCTGCCATCCCTCCTGGCATTCCCTGTTGCCGTTCTCATCGCAGATGTAGTGTCCCAGTGTGTCGTCACGAGGACGGCAGTAATCCGAACACGCTTCACCGAAGTAAAACTCATCACAGAAAACATGATACGAGTAACGGAGCTCACTCTGGTCTCCAAAATGAACATCCTGAGACCAGTCTTCTCCAATCGCCAAGCGCCTTCGTGTTGCTAAACGACTGATCAGGTTGTTTTGATTCTCTGTTGTGGAAAAATAAAGAAAAACTTAAGATTGAAGGAATAATTTAATAACATAATAAGAAAAAAGTCTCATGTCTGTATGTTGACTGTGTAGCCCACCTGTGTAATCATGATGCTCTTTGGGAGACTCCGCATTCCATGCCTCAATAATAAGAGAAAATGTCCCCTGAAAAGAAAAAGATGTTATTTCAGATCTTAAAAACTTAAAAATCATATTTTTGCTGAAACTGAGAAGCAAATATTCTCCATGGTCTTCCACTTATATCTGTTATGAACTGACAGTTCCAGACTGTTGCATGGACTTGTTTATGGTCTTACATTAAGTGTTCAATTTAAGACCATCTGAGGTAATAGACAGTAATGTAATGAATGTTCATCTTACTAAATAGGCCTACATCATGAAACATTGGAATATTGTTTACTAAAATTAATCTAGTGTGTAATGAACTTTACCGGCCATTTGAAGTGGAAAGGCACCCGGATGGCTGCGCTGTTGGCTATAGAGCTCTGGTCCGCTCGCAGGACATTTGTCTGACCGGTTCCGAAGGTGCACGGAGGTTCAGCGGAGATGACGTCTTCCGAATGCTTGAGACAAATCCTGAAAAAGATGTTGCAGTCTCGCGTCCTCCTACAGAAGCGGCGTGTGGTGCTGAACGAGTGAACTTTCAGTTCAAATACACCCGATGAAGCCACCTGTTCACGAGTAGAGAAATCGTATGTGACTTCTGAATCTTTTGGAAATAATAAACAATACACTACCTAAGGGACAAATATCTATACTTTAAACTCTCATTAAAGAGAAAATGAAATGATAAGCGAAGTATAAGCCCTGAACTGGCTCCTTACCAACTGAAAAAGCGACACAGACAGCAGGCAGTACAAAGACAGATGCGCCATCTCGCTTAGATAATCCTAAACTTTATTATAATAACACACAGGTATCTTCATCCGTTACTTCCCAAGCTTCAAAGTGTTTGGAGAGTAAGAAAAAAAAAAACAGTTAGATGTCCTGGTACGAAATCCTCGCCAGGTCCATAAAAGTCCACTGTGTCTTCAGAGGAAAGGCGCACTCGTCCTCTTCGGTCTTCAGCGCGTACGGTTTGTCTTCATTGAACGTCTTGATGAATGGACGCCGTTATATACGCCTTGCCCCCCTGCACGTGACGTCAGAGGGGACATATGGCATAATATTGGCCTGATTAAATTGATCTGCTGCATGTGGCAGTGGTGTTGATGGAGTTAGAGTAGAAGTTAGCCACGCTGCTGTCTGTATCAAAACAGGGGATTTTAATTACAGTGATACAGAGCAGATGGGCACAGTTCTCAAGTATGAAACCTGATGAATCTTCTTTTATTCTGTGAGGTATTAAAATTAAATTTAGCAAACAGCAAGTTTTACACTTTTGTCGAATTTTATAATTAGTTTTATTTGTACGTCTTGAATGCACATAATTATATGCATAGATTATTGCGTAGACGGATGATCTAGTGTTTTATATTTAGATTTCTTTTGTTAACGTTTGTCTTCATTGAGCTTCTATGGAAAATATCCCCAGCAGGTACAACATGCGTACTAGAAATAAAAATAAAGCAAATAGATATGCTACTTATACTGTTCCTTTAGGCTACATCGCCTACCTAAACTGTTTTACCTTAGTATTATGCTGCATGCTTCAGAATGCGATTTTGTATGGTTAGGCTATGGTCTTAAATAAATGAAGTTGTTTCAAAACAAAACGTAGGACCGTATAAATCTCTGCAGCGATTTAGAGAAATGTTTTGACAGTGAAAAAAATTGTTTTATTATTCATTGTTACATTAATAATTAAATGACAGTTAGAACATGTGCGTTTTATTAAATTATGTTTTTATTATTCAATAAAAATATATTTCCTTGTTTATGTTTTATGGTACTTCTATCGAGCAGACGTTTCTGTGTTTAATTATTTCCTCTGTCCCGTAAACACACACACACACACATACATGTTGTGTTTCCATTGTTTCCATGTTTTATGGGGACTCTCCATAGGCGTAATGGTTTTTATACTGTATAAAATGTATTTTCTATCACCCTACACCAACCCTACACCTAACCCTACCCCTTACAGGAAACTTTCTGCATTTTTAGATTTTCAAAAAACTTAATTCTGTATGATTTATAAGCTTTCTCCAGTTTGCTCCCTACGCAGTCAATTTACTCACGGTCCCCATAACGTGATAAATACCAGGTACACACACACACACACACACACACACACACAATCTTGAACTGTGTGGTCGCTCTGGCGCGTGGGGGCAGGGGTAGGCCATAAGTTTTTATTTGCAACATTCTTTGTGTCTGCAGGCACAAGTATGTGTGTGTGTGTGTGTGTGTGTGTGCCTGGTATTTATCAGGTTATGGGGACCAAATGTCCCCACAAGGATAGTAATACCAGTAAAGTTTGACCTTGTGGGGACATTTTTAGGTCCCCATGAGGAAACAAGCTTATAAATCATACAGAATTAAGTTTTTTGAAAATCTAAAAATGCAGAAAGTTTCCTGTGTAAGGGGTAGGTTTAGGTGTAGGGCAATAGAAAATATGGTTTGTACAGTATAAAAACCATTGTGCCTATGGAATGTCCCCATAAAACATGGAAACACAACATGAGTATGTATGTGTGTGTCTTTTGTTGTGCAGTATGCAGAGACACTCAAGCTGCTCTGGAGGATGGGTGGGGAAATATCACGATGATGCTTTTGTGTGGGTCAGCTCCAACAGCTGTATGTTAACAGGCGGCACATGGTCACTTATTGTCCGCCACAAACCGACCGAACTCACCCAACCGGCATCTGTTGCAGCCGGTTGCAGCCATTCCACTTTTTTTAATAGCGTATAGTATTTCCTTACATATATACCTGTTTATTATTTTCCCAAAGTATTAGGCCTGCGGGATTAACATAAAATAGGCCCTATATCGAATAGTTAAGAACAATTGCACCTAAATATTTAGGCCTATATCATTCAGAGTTTGTGGAATCTAAATGAAAGTAATGGATATAAGTATATAATATCCATTCAAGAGTAGAACATTTGTTACATGTGGTTGTGTGTGTGCGTGTTTGAGGTCGGTCAGGCTCGCAAGAGCTCTGCTGTTGTTATGGTAATGAGTGACGCATGCCTCAAAACCCTTTCATTAAGCCATAATCACAATGCATCACTTATAATGTCTTTTAAAAGACATATATAATGTCTCAAAGACCACAGATACGTGTAAATGAATTTATAAGGTGTGAAGACAACAGTACGTCAAGAAAAATACCCTGACACTGTAAGCAAACAAAATCACTTTATTCAACAACTAATATGATTCTATACTATACTAAGTTGATGTTGTGGGGACAAAGACCCATTTTATGGCTATCAGATGTACTGTGGTAGAGATAAACCTTGTCATGTTGGTGAGAGGACAGAAAAACAAGCATGCAAGTTTGAGATCAGTATTAGGCCTAATACAGCGATTGTGCGAGTGATGTTTCCCATCTAATACAACAAAAGTTTTCATTATAAAGAAAGTCTTTCAGTTAATGATGGTCTGAATTAAAGATAGACTTTAACCTCAAGCTGTTGTCCATGAACAAAGACTCTTTATGATAAAAGTCATGTAGTAATTAACAAGTAAATCTCAGATGTTTCACCTATCCCATCCATAATATGCAGCTACAAAAATAAAACAACTAAAATCAGACAGAACTGAAACAGAAACAGCTGAGACTGCCGCATGCAAGGTTGTTTAATCCTTAAATGAAAGCTGTGCATAAATGAAAGTAAGACTTAGTTAATAGCAATTGACACATGGTCTGGGCTAAAGGCTGGTAGCAGGATTTAGGCTTTTGAGATCTCTGACATCTGCACAGAAAGAGAAAGAGAAGCACTTGTCCAAAGAGAGAATCTCAATATAGCATTCAAAGGTGCTTAGCTGAAAAGGGTAAACAAGTCAATAAAACAGGAATAACACTTTCTCAGAAAACAGTGAATATGATGCTTACTCTTTTCACACTGAGGACAACTGAGGGACTTACATGCTATTACAAAAGGTTCAAACGCTCACTGATGCTCCAGAAGGAAACACAATGCACTAAGAGCTAGCTAGGGGTGCAAACTTTTGAACAGAATGAAGATGTGTACATTTTTCTTATTTTGCCTAAATATCATATTTGTTTCAATTAGTACTCCCCTTCAGAAGCTACAGAAGATACTTACATGTTTCCCAGAAGTTGTTCAATTTACCCTGACCTTCAAATTTAAAGAGTTTTCACCTCCAGGCTCTTAATGCATCATGTTTCCTTCTGGAGCATCAGTGAGTGTTTGAACTTTTTGTAATAGTTGCATATGAGTCCCTCAGTTGTCCTCAGTGTGAAAAGATCTCAAAATCATACAGTCATTGCTGGAAAGAGTCAAATACGCAAAAGACACTGGAAAATCAAAGAAACTGTTGGACCTGAAGGATTTTTCTCAAGAACAGCGGGCAGTTTAACTGTTCGGGACAAACAAGGGACTCATGAACAACTATCACCAAACAAAACAAAACAAACAAAAAAAAAAAGCCGTGGATTATGCATGTATAATAACACAGTATTAAGAATCAAGCGTATGTAAACTTTTGAACGGGGATATTTTTATAAATTCAACTATTATTTTTTCTTGTGGACTATATGTAAACGTCTTTTATGTGAAATATCTTATTTAGGTCAGTACTAAATAAAAAATAACATGCATTTTGTATGATCCCTCTTATTTTGGGTAAAATAATTAACATATTATTAAAAATTATGACCACAACTGTGTGTGTGTGTGTGTGTGTGTGTCTCCAATGAAATGGTAAATTTGTGTTAAGAACATTTTAGTGATAATTTCTGATTATTTTCACCACGGAAATTTTGTGCTGTTATCACTGTGGGTTTTGTCCCATGTCTCAAGAACCAATGTTTATTTAATCAAAATTAATCCAAATCAGAAGATCATAAAGTGGATGCATTTTAATAATATTAGACACTTATTCCTATTCCTAATCTAATCATAAGGCATCTGTCAATCTCATTATCTTAGTAAGAGAATGATTGTATGTTTGTATATGTGTTTGCATTAAATTATTGCATGTGTGTGTTGACCCATTGTCTGTGTGGTGCAGATGGGCAATGACTGATTTGTGTCTTGTAATGTGGGTGTTGGGGGATGGTGGTCCCTTGAGGTGGGACACAAGCGTGGCAGGAGCATGGGAACCCCAGAACACCCTTCACTCCACATGCATACATCCATATATACGAAGCCACATCCAGACACCTCAAATCTCACATATGTGCAGGCCTGCAAAAAGGCACATACACAGTCGTTTTTACCCATCCTGTCCAGTACCTCAAACACCATCATGTCGATCTTATAATTAAGATGATTTCATTAATTATTTAAAAATAATATGACTGAAAGCCCATTCATAAACAAAATGAACTTGCAAATTCATTCACATACATGTGATGTACATTCACAATTCTCAGACTTAAAATGTCTGATTCTACGCACATTCAGCTTCTCACATTCGTTCACTCACATCGCCATATCCTCTTTCGAGCCTTTAGATGACACCCGACCCAGGATTTCCACACACGTCATGACATCTGCTCGCCCTGGAGACCAGCTCCCAAAGGACACACACACACACACACACACACACAACAGTTCATCTGCCTACATTAGTGACCCACACTGGACCAGCATCCTGAGGACACACACTCTCTAACTGCATCTGTTGGGCCTTGAGCTCTCTGGGACAACAGACCAGTCCTTTCACACACACACATACACACACATGCATGCATATACACACACGTACAAAATCTGCTGGCCTTGAGGGAAGTACTGACCTTTGCCCGATGAGCAAACTATGTAAATGTGTGTAGGATCGGAGCTGCTGTGGGTGTTTATGTATGTGCAGCTGCTGTGTTCAAGTAAAAATGACAGGAATAATCTCACAGAAACAGATCTCATATATTCAGACAAGCACACTGTTGAAAACACAGTAAGACAGAGCAGTGTCTTTGAGGTCAGTGTAAGTGGTCATGGGGGATTCGTATTTGAACCTATTCCCTTCTCTTTTTACATCTGTATCTATGAAAAAGAAATTGCAACTTAAAAAAAAGTCTAAAACGAAATAAAATATATAATTTACTATATAATAATATTAAATACAAAACATAAAAAATGGATATAAATATTTATTTACTTAGAGATTATTTTTCCCCAAGGTGTGGACATCTCATTCAGATAAAAAGGAAAAAGATTTTGTCTCAACACAACAACAAAAATACATGAACCTATAGGTGAAAATGAAAACCATTAATATTAATGTGCTAGACATTACATGTCAGAACAGGTGCACTGAACACACCGCAGCTACACAGACACACTACTGGCTCATGCAGTTGAATAGGCTGGAATGACATGGGCCCCACCGTGAAGCTCTGAACCTCTGAGGAGGAAAAGAGGGCCTCACAGCAGAGGTATAGCGTTGGGTTATTAGAGAACCCAGAGTGACAGATGTAGGATAAAAGAGAGGGCAGGAGAATCAGCAGGGGTGAAAGAGAGAGAAGAAAAGGTGAAGAGGTCAGCACACCAACAGAAGAAGGGGAGGAAAGACAAGAGATGTACTTGAAAAAAAGAAAGATCGATAAATCTATCCGCTGTTGCTTCACAGTCCGCCTCCTTTGTTCCAGATGGCAGCTGATGTGTGGCAGGTTTGACGGTGAAATCACATCAAACCACATTTCACTAACATTTGGGGTCAGCAGGATTTTTTAATGTTTTCGAAAGACATCTCTTATGCTCACATAGGCTGCAGTTATTTGATCAAAAATACAGGAAAAACAGTTATATTGTGAAGTATAAAAATGTAAAATAACTGTTTTCTAACTTCATAAATCATTCTAATATGTTGTTAAACATATTTGCTCCTTAAAAAAAGTTGTGCTGCTTAGTTTTTTGTGGAAACTTTAATTGAACAGAAGTTCAAAAGAACAGCATTTATTTGAAATACAGATCTTTTTTAACAATATAAATGTCTTTACTGTCACTTTTGATCAATTTCATGTGTCCTTGCTGAATAAATGTCTTTTAAAAACTCTATACACAATACACAAAAACTGTTGGAAAAATGTCTTTTCATTGGCCTTGAACAAAAAAGGCTTCCTAAAATCAAGAGCAGCTTTACCATAGACCTGAAAGTTTCAAGTTACAACCTTGAACAGGTAAACAAGTTCATCTTATCTATCTGCCTAATAACTTAAAATAAAAGCAAGAGAACCTGTTTTCAAAGACCCAAATGTCAAAAAAAAGAGCAGCTTAATGTAACCAAAACCGAAAACAGAACCTATTATTGTGTATCCGGTGTGCTGTCCATTAGATGGCCTATATGATGAATGACTGGTACATTATACAGACATATTCACAATCTGCAGACAGACACAATACAATACTTTTTTTTTCAGCAGAGTTCCCTAACCACACAACAGGGCTACCAGCTGCCGTCTTACACACGCACAAAGCATTCTCAACCACAGCCCTACATCAGCACACACACCCAACACCATACGGCATCAGAAACACACACACACACACACACACACACACACACCAGCAGCTGTTTAAGCAGAGGTCTTCAGCCCTGGAGAGCCGGAGAACAATGCTTGAGATTTAATCACTTCTCCTTCACTCCTGCCTGAAACTTCCAGTGAGAAGCTGAGTGTCCATGTCAGTATTTCAATACAAGTATAGACATGAAAATGTGTGTCCAAAACGGAACATAAAATCAGTACTAAACTTCCAATTCAAACTTTCAATTAAAATTTATTGAAATATCTGGCTCACTTATGGAGCTGTTTTCATTCAGAAACCAAACAGAGCACACAAAACTCAAACTGCTGGAAAACCCAATGACTTTGAAGAAACACGTGCAGAAAAATAATCGTTTGAGGACTATTTTGTGTAAAAATTAAAAGACACACTGCCCTCTAGTGACAAAACAACATCATTAACAGCTTCAAATATGAAATTCAGTTCCTGAACATTTGTACACTTGTCCCACTTTCTTAAATCAAGCATAGGAAATAAATTCATGAAATTCACAAGCATAGGAAAAAATAATAATTTAGAAAGATCCACTGGAAAAGAATGTCCTACTAGACAAAATATGAGATCCAGATGCCTCAAACCTTATTTTACACTGTATACTGCTCTTAGAGAAGTTTTAGTTGTCCTTAAACACCATTAAATGTGACTGCATGTACTCGTGTATATATAATGTTTCCTGTCTGTGAAAGTTAATAACATCAAATATCACGGAACCATCATCGCTCACAGAGATGTAATAAATATGAAACATATAGCCAATGTCTGTGAGTAAATAAAACACACTCCTTACAGCAGCATTGTGATGATAAACTTGCTACAAATACAGCTCAATAACTTAGAGATCAACATGACTGATTACAGGGTTCTTAAACAATGCCTTGTCTGTCATCAGAAATGTCTGTGATTTTTTTTTTATCCATAAAATGTAAATCAATGGTCATCAAAACTGTTTGGTTACCAACATTCTCAAAATATCTTCCTTTGTGTTCACATTCAGGAACACAAGCAATAACTCATACAGGTGTGGAATGACATGAGGGTGAGAAAATCATAACACAATTTTCTGAATTTTATCCCTTTAACTGATTGACAGATGTTACTAAAGCAATAAAAAACTAAAACCCCCCTTAGCTGTTATAAATATATGTAGCAAGGTCATTCATTCATTCATTCATATTAATAAAAACATTATTCTTCCGCCAAAAAAATGTAGTTCCTCAGAAACGGTTGTGGTTGAAACAAAGTGGTTGCTGAGCAACACACAGACGTAAACAAAGGTGTATGTTTGTAGAGTAATTCACAACAGCTTCGAACGCGGCTCAATCAGAATCAAGGACTGGAACTACCTATAATTATTTTTATAAATAAAAATTATACATCAGTGTCAATTTTTAAAAGTAGGTCCTGTGAATGTCCTCGCAACAGGTTCATTTCAAGAATCCCAAATTTCTATGAATGAAGAAAAAAAGTTATATTTTGTTGTGGAAGATGATATTACTATAGGCACAAACAAAATTCCTTTGTGGTCACACTATTGTTTGCACTTCGCAAACTGTCCTAGTGATAAACAGAGGCTAGGGACGAATGTTAACATCTTTGCATTTTTGAAAACTACAAAAGCATCTTCTCAAATAGTTGTCTTTGCACTTAATCACAGTATTTTGACATCCTCACATTGCGCCCTCTGATGGTCACCATGCTTCCACTGACAAGGTGTATCTGTCTATATCACACGTTTGTAGCCATCATATCAACAATGCGTCACATACTGTGTCGTCATTTGATTGCTAAACAAATTTCACAATGCAGGTTTGCCGTTGATCTTTTCCTGCAGTATCGTTAGCGCGCCGGAGGAAAAATCTCGCAACACTTGCACAGTGTCCCTCTGTAGCTGCAGTGATTCTCGTGCAAATTCCTGTTGCGTCTCTGCTAGCTGCTGCACTGATTCCGCAAGGAGCTCGAGCGAACGGGAGACTGTGGCTAGAAGGGCATTAGCGGTGTGCTGCTCCTGCACGCTGAGGCTTGCATTGTGCACTAACTGCTCACGAGAACTGTCTGGCTCCACTCCAGCGAAAGACGAGGGTCTTTTAGTAGAAGGGGTGGCTGTTGAGGAAACGTGTCCAGTACTGCCTCTAGTTGCAATTCCATCCTCCTCAGAGTAAGAGTTAGTGACAGATGCCATAGAGGATGAAGGGAAGAGGTCATGGTTATCCTCATCTGAGTCCAAGTGGGATTCGGGATCTGTGATTAAACAAGTAAACAGTTTACATCATATGATAATTTGCTTTTGAGACACATATACACACAAACATACACTATATTGCCAAAAGTATTGGGTCGCCCCCTTCTGATGAACAGGTTTGACTACTTTAGTAATTTCCATGAGTACAAATCTTAATGTTAAAGCATATAATGATATTCTAGGGAATTGTGTGCTTCTAATATTATAGCAAAAGTTTGGACAGGACCCTTTTCTATTCTAACATGACAATGCCTCTGTGTATAAGGCAAGGTCCAAAAAGAAAATGATTGATTCAGTCAGTGTGGAAGAACTTGACTTGTCTGCATAAAACCAAGTCCTAATCCCAGTTGAACACCTCTGGTGTGACTGTAAATGCAGAGCTTGAGCCAAAAACTCATCAACAAACTCCAATGACTTGTACATATGGGTACAGTCATTTTAGACACTTCCAAAACTGTTGCAAAAGAGATGGAAATACAATTTTTAAATACATGAATGATGTTCCCATGCTGTTGTTGCCACAGATTGGAAGTGCATTTTTCTGTTCTAAAGAAGGAGGTGTCCCAATATTTTTGTCTATATAGTGTATGTACAAGTCATTTGTTGGCAAGTCATTTGAGTTTTTGGCTCAAGGCCTGCATTTACAGTCATACCAGAGGTGTTAAACTGGGATTAGGACTTGGTTTTATGCAGACCAGTCAAGTTCTTCCACACTGACTGAATCAGTAATTTTCTTTTTGAACCTTGCCTTATACACAGAGGCATTGTCATGTTAGAATAGAAAAGGGTCCTGTCCAAACTGTTGCTATAATATTAGAAGCACACAATTTCCTAGAATATCATTATATGCTTTAACATTAAGATTTGTACTCATAGAAATTACTAAAGTAGAAAAACCTGTTCATTAGAAGGGGGCGACCCAATACTTTTGGCAATATAGTGTATGTATGGCTTTTTATAAAGCTTTTATAGCGCTTATAGAGAAAAATGTGCATCAAAAAAGTCATGTGACTGAATTTGTTCCAAAAAAAGAAAGAAAGAAAAGTCTATGCTGGAGATGAAGCTTGTCACCAAAATGATCGGCTGCATTTACTGCTCCCCAGAACTGACACGTTATTAATATGAGACATAAGGCATCTGCCAGCAAACATGATGTTCATCAGAGTTTTGTCTGCTCGCTTTAAAAAATAATTTATTACATTTATTAAAAAAGCAACTGTGGATTCTCCAGGGGCTACAACTTCCTTTCACGTCAATTTCCCTAGAACAGGTTTTTTGTTTTGAACAGATGGGATGAAATTATTGCTCATATGCAAGTTGTTTTTGTAATATTCAGACTTTTTACAGAAATTCAATTTACAGCTTAATGGAAAAATACACTATTATCAGGGGTCATTTAAATTTTTTATTTTTTTGGAAGAAATGAATGCTTTTATTAAGCAAGGATGCATTAAATAGATCAAAAGTGAGAGTAAAATCATGTACAATGTTACAAAAGATTTCTACTTTAAATAAGTTTCTATTCATCAAAGATGAATCCTGAAACAGCTTTTTATTAAGTATAGCTTTTTTCAATATTTCTATAGCACCAGACCAAATCAGCATATTAGAAGGACTTCTGAAGAATCATGTGACACTGAAGACAATGAAGTAATGGCTGCTGAAACTTTACCCTTGCTATCACAGAAATAAATTACATTTTTAAATATTAAAACAGAAACAGTTCATTTAAACTGTAACAATAATAATTCATAATATTACTGTTTTACTGTATTTTTTGATTGAATAAATGCAGTCTTGATGAGCTTAAGAAATTTCTTTCAAAAACATTCAAAAAATCCTACCAACCCCAAACTTTAAAGGAGTAGTGCAGCTTTTGAAAACATGTTTGATTGTTCATTATTGAGATCAGAGCAAAATATGTGAATACTTAAAGGGCACTGAAAATTCTTGCAGTGAACTTTTACTGGTAACGGATCGCCCATGTGCATAAATCGTTATTACACATCAGGGATTATTATCCACTGAAAATTCTTAATATGATCCAACTTGAGCATTTTGAGTTTATTTACCTCCAGTTTTGGAGCTGTCATACTGCATCTCACTTGCACCCCCAGATCCACTTGTAGTAGTAGCAGGAATTCCTCCCACATCCATTCCTCTGCTTGGGGAACTGTTGACCGACCCCATCCCCACAAACCCTCCATCCTCCTCTTCCTCATCCTCAGCCACAGCCTCTTGATCGTCACCGTGACTGCGAGATCTGGACCGCTGTGTAGCTTCCCATGGTCTCTTGTCCAGTTCGAGGATGGATTCCACGATGACTTCCATCGGGGACAGTTCAATATTGGACCGTGCCAATCTCTGGGACACCGAAGCACCGGTCCGCAGGGCAGCCACCTTACGTTTCGTGTCGCATTTAAGGTCTGACCATTTCTTGATCACCTCCATGATCTCTCTGTCACACTCTCCAATCTCATTAACACGTGCTGTGATCTCAGCCCATTTCCTGCGCTTCACGTCAGAGGGAACGCCAGCGTTAAACTTACCTATGCACAGAAACACAAAAGCATTGGAAAATTTTCATTTACTGTTTATTGGTTTTATAAGGACAAATCAAATTCCTGGCGGTTTGCTGAACTCATTTAGTTTATTACAGATTGTAACTTGCTCAGCCAAGTTCTGCTTGTCAAAACGAGGTAAAACTCACCCACAACAATGTGGCGGTTCTTCCGCACTTCGTCCAGCAGGATGTGCACTTCACTGAAGGAGAAACGTGCCTTTCTCCTCTTGAAGCGCACCATGTTGTCTTGTTTGAGGTAGAGCGAAGACAGAGACATCTTCAAAGCAGAATATCACTCTCTCCAGCTAGGGGGAGTCTGTGCTCAGTGTAGAAATGACATTTAAAAAAAGAAATGGTCCTGCCATTCAATTAGTTCTATAAACTGCACTGTGCAATATTTGAATTTCACCTTACTTTTTGGCCATATAAATAACATCATCTGCACTAAATTTCATTTTGGGCCTCTGAATAAAACTGAATAAAACTCTTTTTTCCGTTTGTTTTGCCTACAGTTTTGATAAACATTTTCATTTTAAAAATATATATTTTCCAGACTATTATTTCATATGTCAGGCTTCACAGGGTTAAACACAAGAACCATTTGCTTCTGTTCCAACTTAGAGAGCCTACATAAAATGTGAGATATTATCTACAACAATTTCTCAACCATTTGTTTTGCAGAATTAACATAACATGGTCACAACACCGAATATCTAGCAATTATTTAAAAATGTCTAAATAAAACTATAAAACTCAACACTTACAGAATATAAAATATTGGAAGAGTCCATCACTTCATTTTTATTAAGCTATTTACAACTATTATTATAGTTATTGTTATATAGACATTCAAATGATCACTTCTAATTAATGTCAAAGTGGAAACGTTGCCATTAAAAAACAAAACAAAAAAACAACTAATGGCATGTAAAGTTGAGATACACGTCTCATAAATCAGTGAGTATATAAATCACGCACAACTAAACTGAAGATCTGTATCCCTCTGTAAGGTGAGAGTGCAGTGAACATCAGCGTCACCATGGGTGCAAAATAGTTCACATTAATTATTAACATCAATAATTTACTTGATTTCCAACTACAAGATGATCCTAACACATGATGAATGTGACAGAAGGAAGAGCAACTAAAACACCAGCTCATTCATCCACTCACTGTAAAAACTCGAGCGCATGTTTCCATCAAGGTGTAGCTAAAACTGTACATCGACATAACGATCACGCGTTCTGTCTTTGTGCCGAGAAGCAGCGCCGTCGTTGTAAAGCAACTGAAATAAACCAAGCAGCACACAACTGTTGTCGAGTAAACAGAATTCATGTTTTTCTACACAGAATATCATTTTTATCATAACGAAACAAAACGCTTGGATGCGGAAGCACATTTCGCCCTCATTTTCTTATTACCTACATCATCGCTGTCTAGCTATTTAAGCTAGCTAACTGTTAGCTATTTTACACGATATGTGGTATCACAGTCACTTTATCAGTCAGTTTGTAAACTCCTGAAACGCTGTAAGCAAATAAAAGTACTTTAAGACCGGAAATGCGTGGCATAAATACCTCAGACTGGTCAAATGTAATCAATATTTTGCGTTGCGCCCAGATATCCAGAAACTTCGTAGAAAGCAGCGTATGCGCTGCGCCTGCGCACTTGCTCTCCTGTTCTCCGTGGCGTAGAAGGGTGGGTGCAGTTTCCAGGTTTGTCCGCACTGGTGCTCACTAACCCCGACAGGTTCAGTACACACGCTTTAGCTAAAACTGACGGTAATGGCACACTAGCTAAAAATTTCGCGTTCTTATGAATACGTTTAGGTTTTATTTATAGCTATTGGAATTAAATGTATGCCGGATATGTAATATACAGAAACACTGACACATTATTACTGCATCAAAACATACATCAATTATCATCAAATTAATCAATCAAACTGATGAAACAACACGAACAAATTTATTATTTCATAGTTTTTTATTTAATATAAAATTGCATTTGACACCAGATTTTCATGATGAATGTGTGGCATTTTTTTATCCCTTCTATCCTCCATTGGCTTCATGCACAAATGGCACCAACTGACATGAATATGTAATACAGTTTTGAATATTTGTGACTGCACCTAGACTCTTCTTTAGAGCATATTCATAATTTTCTATGACACATTTATTGTAATTGTCTTTCTTTGGTTAGTTTTTGTTGAACAATGCTATTAATGGGCTAAACGCACTAAAAAAGGTAAAAGTAAAACTTATAGAGAAAGAAAATGGCACAGTGAAGTGACCCACATAACCCCAGTGGTTGACCAGCTCCATGCTGGTGTTCCTTTGGAATTAGTGCTATACTGTGTGAGAAACAAGCAACAGAGAGAGCTGTGTAAAGCATAAAGTCATTATTGCATATAAGCACTGATTTCAGGCCTTCACATCACTCAAGAGTACATTGTCAGCTGCAGCCACTGTGAAGAGACAGAGTTTTATTTTATAATTATACATTACAGAACATCTTATCCTCTAATTTTAAGAGAATGCAACTTAAGGGTGTCAACATTTTCTTACCTCCTGAACATTGACCTTGATTGTGCCATCATTGTCTTTGTCAAGAGTCTTGAAGGCACCTGGTGTCAACATATGACATGAATCAATATTTTTTTAATGCTTCATTAATTAAAGAATAATTTCATTTATTCTGTATAAATCTACTGACACATAGCTTAAAGGAGTCTTATAATGCATAAAAGTCACATTTTTCCTAAGCTTTTAAAGATGGTATATACAGATACACTATGCAAACACACTTTAACTTTCAGATCCAAAGAGACATCCCAGAGTCCAAAACAGCCCATTATTAAAACTGTGCTTAAAAACATCTAATTCCCTAATTACTTGAGTTTTAGACCTCATAAATTTGATCTTTTTAATATACATACTCAAAGAATTAACAAAATGGCTGAAATTTTTTCCAAAGCCTGCAGGGGGAGCAAGAAGTAACTGAATTTAGTAAATTTGTTAAAATACCCTCAATTCCTCAACAGCTGCCCTTAAATATGTAGGAAAATGGATTAAGGAACAATGTTTTCTTTCTTGTTTTGACATGTTCCAATAGCCTTTAGGTTACACCAGACAGTTCTGATTCTTGCTACTGCTAGTCAGAGGCATTGGGGGAGGGGGACTTCTCATTTTAGAAAGAATTTTATTAGACAAACACTTGTAGAGTCATCATTCAACTCGAGCAGTACACTAGCACATGGCTTCAAAGCAGACACTGACTAAAGGGCACAAAACTTATATAAAGTGCCTGCATACCATAAGAGTGAACATTAAGTTGGCCTTGCAGCTGTCATTTTATTAAATGGCTACTAAACAAGCCATCTTTTAGATGAAGGAAAACGAGATTAAGTCAGTATATACATTTCCAGATCCTGTTACTCCCTTGTTTCCACATTATTTCCTTTCTTCACTCTACTTTATGTATTGCAGAAAGACACTAATTCACTCTGCTAAAACTATAAACAAAAAAATATTTTTCCCTTTATTTAAACTTCCTAGAATCAACTTACGGCACATGGCATCAAGTCTCACAAGGCAGCCAATGTAATTGTCAAAGTCCATGTTTCCACTCTCATCGCTATATCGGCGAATAATCATTTGAAACAGCTGATCATTCAATGGGAAACCTTTCAGAGGCACAAGAGACAGAATATGATTTAGAGGATGAACATAAATATGTGATCACCATAATGCCTGTATATTTAAGGACAAGTTCGCCAAATGTCAACCTGCTTTGTATTATTACGTCACAGCATATGTAAACAAATAATGTGTACTCTTTCTCCATTTTACTTATACCCAGATCTCCTGGTTTATTTGTCAGCTAAAGTTTGCAGACTTTTGACAGTTCCGGGACTACTGTTAAAACTACATTTTTGTATCACCATCCATGGTTGTGCATTGTGGATTTTGTAGTTTCTCTGACCAGTTCCCACTGGACTCAGCATAGGACTAAAGGGCCCGATATACTTCAAACGAAATCGAAGAACGAACTGATATGACGTCATTTCGAACAAAATCAGGCCGAAACGAAGTTCGTTTTGAGTTTGTTTCAGCAGTTCGATACAGCTCACCAAAGCAAACTTTCTGGGGAGTTCGTTTTGGCTCCTAAACACCTTTGAGCTACCATTGGTCCGTGGCGATTACGCAATCGGTGGGTGTGTTCTGGAACTCCACCTTCTTTGACGCACGATTTTTTTTCTCGGTTCGTTTCGCATTCAACAAAGGTCAGGCAGGAGAACAACATCTCCAAGTCACTAGCAAAATAAATACACTGTGTCGAATAGCTGAGCTGCCACAAATAGATCCGCATCTGTACAATCGCTCGCGGGGAGAATTTAAAGATTCAGAGAAACCATTTAATTCCTAGAAAGAAATCGCAACGAAGCTTGGTATCGACGACCCAGAGTTATGCAAAAAGCGACGTAGAGAAACATCAGATGCAAGTTTTCCAAAGCCATGAAAAGAATGAAACGAAAGAGTAAAGATATAAGGTAGCAAGTACCAAATACATGTGTTTCAAATAAATGTTACACCATACTGCTGCTGCTGCTGTTGTTCTTTCAATAACCGAATTTAAAAGGTATACAGTACATGAAATGCCATAACATACAATAATAAACCTTTGTTTGTATCAAATTATGACACCACATAAAATATAAAAACGTGTAATAATTCATCCAGTTTAATAAAAGACCTAGATACACTTTCATTGCATCGTTGTTGTGTTTAGGGCATACGCGCGCCGTGAGAGTCGCGACACGTTTACATTAATCTACACCCCGCCTCCAGCAGCGTGGGGGTGTTGGAATGTTCAAAATCAGTATACCGTCGCTCAGTCTTTTCGAACTTCTTTTTGCCCCCAAACGAAGAACGAAAACGAACTTTGTTTGAAGTATATCGGGGCCTTAACATTGTCAAAAATTCTCATGCTATCTTAATAAGACCTTATATCTTAAATATACATACTGATCCCCTAAAGAATGCATTAATTGTGATGCATTAATGTCGCCGTTACAGAAGGCGATAATGTGATCCACAGTGGGTGCTTACCTGCAGCTCTGAAGGCAGCTGGAAGCTCATCTGCTCCAATAGTTCCTGAACGATCCCTGTCATAGCTCTTATAAACTCCCTATAAAACAGACAGCTTATTATGTTAACTGGGTTATTCTGATGCCTCACTGTTTCAGTCATTAATCTATTTAGTCTTAATACAGAGTTTCTGTTGTACAGTCATAGCAAAACATGTAAATCTTCAATCAGCAATATGAATATACCAAAACACAGCAACTAACAAATACACAGCTTAGTAAATCAAACCTCTATTTGAAAATCACACAAAGGCAAATCTTCTACTCACCTGCCATTTCTTAATGTTGTTCCAGAGGTGTTTAAACTCATGGAACCCCAGTTTACCTGTGCTGTCACTCTGGAGCACAATGTCAAGATCAAAGACCATCAAACAATCTCAACATCAGTCTCAAAGACTTATGGTATTGGTCGATATTGAATATTCATTGGTTAATTTCTCTTATTTTCACATTTATATTACATTTGATGTCACCTAACAATCAATCACAACTAATATCTATCTTTCATACTGTACATTATACTCTTGTGATGCTTAAATTCACTCGTAGCATCTAAAATAGGAGGTCTTCAGACTGACTGGAAACTTCTAGGAAGTCCTCTGCAGGACGCTGGTCCTTAGACACCTCTGATCTAAAATGACTGATTTTATGTTTTATTTTTATTTAAGTTGTACAGCCATTTACAGGTTATCCATGAGAATAATTATCGCCTTATCAGTATTCACCAGAATTATTGTAATAGATTTTCTACTAAAATCACAGTGAAAAATGCAAACTCCGTCTTTGTTGGTTTGTATTAGAGCAAGTGTACAGCTCAAATGAGGCAGGATACATCCATGACAGCCACCATACTTCTACATGACTCGATGGTAAAGCCATCTGTCTTCAGATCACCATCTGCAATAACACACAGGGCAGAGAGAATCAGCATCATATAGCAGCAGACATCAAGCTAAATACACATACACACATATACCACTCACGTTTGGAAATGATTCTGTTGAGGATATTCATCAGTTCATTGGGGCTTACTTCCATGTCCTGAAACCAAAGGAAATGTTTGCGATAGCCAGTGTTTAACGTACGCATTGGTGTATGTATGAATATTTGTTTGTCTAATACTAACTTCTCCAGCGAGCTGCTTGAACACTTTGCGGAACTGCTTCTCTTCTTCAGACTCATTGGCCTCAGCATAAGCCAGCGGTCTGCGGGGTGGGGGCTGGGGAGGGATGGCACACATAAAAATCCACTGACTTTATAAGAACATCCCTAATGCAAATATTCTTAATGTTGCACAAACTCTCAAACACTCATATTTCGACTACGCAATCCAGTGACTCTCTAGCTGACATAATGGACAGAATGTGCTTCACTCTGCAGCATCTTATGATACAGACATTACATCCATAAATGTTTAGCATTTTGCTTTATTTATTGAAACATCGAAAAAAGGCATTCAATTAGATAACTCTACATGGCATTTCTCTAGCCCAGTTTTTACCAAGAACATACAGCTGTATCACTATAAGAGTCAAAAAATATGTGAAACTCCATAATCTCTTAAGAAATTGATAAATCAGTTCATAATAAATTAACAGAAACTCAGCAATTAACATGTGCATAATCATTTTTTCTTTACCATAGATGTTTATTCAACAATCAATGTATAAAAATTTAGATATATAAAATCAAATGACAGACACAATATTAAATATATAAATTATTTAGCTGTTTAACTATAGCTATTTTTAATATGTGATTACAAAGTGATCATAAATGCATTTTCTCAATTTGTCTATTGCCCTATTATCAGTTTATCAACAAACCATTTCATTGTTTAATCACTATTTCTATATCAGTAATTTGGTAAACTTGTATATATAATAGCAATATGTATTTTAATATAACATGCATTCTCAATTATTTAGCTACATTTTTATGAAAAGATTATTTTTAACTGATTATTAATCAGACTGTGAATTCTTTGATCTATTTATTTACATGCTGATAATTGATTGCTTGATTGATTTTTCAATTCATTTATCAGTTTTTTTAAATTTGATAAAATTTTAAAACTTAAATTGATTAAATAAATATCCCAAATGATTACTGAGTGCCACAACCATGTGCCCATACATTTCTTTCCATTAATTATTCATTTTTCAAAGAATTCATAAAAATTAAGGAATTCTCCAGCAATAATGCAGATATATTTATATTGAGTGTACACATGGGCTCTTTTTTTGAAACGCCTCAGAGATGACTCACAACAAGCATCAGACACACTTATGAATAACACTATATTGAGAGCTTCTTTTACTCACAGGATCTGAAGGCACAAACTGGCCAGGGTCGATATTGCTGTGGAAACAACATAAGAAGGCATAATTATGCTTTCATATCAACTTCACATACACAAGAAGGCACAGCTGTATAAGTACACTCTGGTCCTAACTTAACTTATACTTAAATTCTCAGAAAATAAGAAATAGTCTTGGAACATAGATGTTTCTCCTTGAAGCTGTGCATGAACATATTACTTCTCAAATGAGTCCCAAAGGGACAAACACACAATCACATTCATTCACATGGAAAAGTTACTCCATGAACTGCATCTGAAATTATGCCAAAATGGGGCTCAATGCAACAGTGACCATTCACTTTTTAAAGGGCCTTGATTCCCGTGCATTTTACAGGGATTACAGGTATTTTAAACAATTCTTCAATACAGAGTTTGTAAACCATGAACCAAACCAACAAGCTCTGAGATGAATCCCAACTGTACAACCATTGATTTGAAGCAAAAAAAAAAACAAAAAAAAAAAACTTCAAGATAAAGAAAGTTACAAGACTGTGTCCTTAATAACTTTTATGAAGGAATGAACTACAATCCCACAAAGCACTCATATGAAAGCCAGTATAATATAAACTGGTTTATGTACTGAAGAAAGAGAAAGAGTCTGTAGTGAAATATTGCCTTACCTGACCACATCAATAATGCCTCCAATAATTTTCTGGGCTAGAAACATCTTGTGGCACCAATGGTTCAGTCACTTCCTAAAAGGAAGAAGAGAGATAGAATTGTTATACAACACACACACATTTGGTGGAGATCAAAATTACAGAACAACCCAAAATTTTCTAAATTTCAAGCTCACTGCTTAGTCCTATTTGAAGTTATCATAACATGAGTAGAAGTGCTGTTTTCTCCAAAAAATAATTGTATTCTGAAGTACAGTATAAAAAAAAACTTACATGAGATATTTGAAAGAACTCTGATCAAAATTAGAGAACACTTACAGATACCTCCAAGTTATTGGTGTTAATCTGGTACCTGGTGCTAATTTCCTTAATTATATGACAAACCCTATTTAACTGGCAGCATTCCTCTAATTTTCACTCAGTTTGCAATATCTGGTGACTGAAACCCTGCTACAGGAGGTTGTCAGGATGAATGCCAAAGGGATGACCCTTTCAGTCTTTGCAAGACAAGTCGGTCATTCCAAATATGCGATTTCTTGAATATTGCAGCTTTACAATGACACTAATTCATTCAAGTCCCCCAAAAAGGCTGACCATCCATGTAAAACAAATGCATGAAAGGACAGGATAATGCAGAGACTCTCAATGGGCAATCGGTTCCACACTGCAGCTGGAATTGCTCGCCAGTTGAATGATGAAGAGGGTAAATTCTGTTTAAGAGAAGTCCATCTGAAAGTGCACTCTGCAGTGACAAAGTCACTCATCAGCAGAAAGAATCAAAAGGCTAAGCTTACCTTTGCTGAGGAGCATGTAGTGTGGAGAAAGGAGAACTGGTCCAAAGTTCACTTTAGTGATGAAAGCAAGTTTAATTCGTTTGGGTCAGATGGGAAACATTATGTTCGGTGTCAAAGAAGTCAGAAAAATGTGGAGGAGGAAGTGTCATGCTTTGGGGAATATATTCTCATATATGGCAGTTTGAATGCAAATGTTTATCAGAACCTCCTGCAGCAACATGCAGTTTCTTCCCTGCAAGCATCGCCCAATCAGCCTGCGATTTTTATACAAGACCATGTTCCCTGTCACACTGCAAAATGGGTAAAGCAGTTCCTTGAAGCTAAGAACAGTGAAATAATAAAATGACGGGCCCAGAGTACTGATCTAAACCTGATTAAAAATTTCTGGAAAATCTTTGGCAACAAAGTTACGGCTACGAAACCCACTGCAGTTACCAAACTATGAAAGAGAGTGGAAGAAGACTGGACCAAGTCATTCAAAGCAAGGGCCTCTACAATTCCTAATAATTTTTGACAGCTGTAACTCTCCAAATATTTTAGTTGTAATCTTCTTTCGTGTTACAGTGGTTACTGTTCTCTAATTTTGATCACTAAAAAAATACAGTTTTTTTGTTGAAATGCCTTGGTTATTTTGTCCAACATGTTAGTAGAACAGTGGTATATCTACTATTATTCCTAATAGGAATAGGTAGTGGGTAGCTAATATTCCTTCAAATTTTGAGTGATGAAGATTAACAATATTTCAGAGAAAATCAACTACTTATGGATTGTTCTCTAATTTTTATCTCTCTGTATAAATATATAGAGAGAGAGAGAGAGAGAGAGAGAGAGAGAGAGTTGTCACTGACTGCACCAAACCAAACTTAAATCAATGAATACACATATTACTAATAGCAACACAATAGCCTATTAAAATGTCACGTTTGTTGAAAGGTTTAATACAAAAATATGAGCACACAGGGGGTTGCGAATGTCAATCATCTCAGTGTTGACACAACGCGGACACACCTACTACAACTAAGTTATGTCCCCCGTCCATCCACCACCCTCACTAACTAAACCGCAAGAAAAAAAAACTCAGTTTCAAAGCGAAGCATGTATAAACTGGCATTAAAATACTCTTAGATAACCGTTTGAAACAAATTGAGAGTCTAAGGATAAGTTAATTCAGGAGCGTTTTCAACTTTTTAGATCGCTTTAAATACGAACTATATGGCATAATTATCATGCTAACTATGTTTTGTCAGCAGAAATCTACTCCTGATAACAGCATTTGTTATTCCTATTAAAAATGGTTGGCATTTAAGTAATAATCTGAGCAATCAAGCATGAATGTATTATTAGATGCTCAACTAAATTTGGATGCGAGTAAAACATGCTAACACGCTAAACCAGCTACCCGTTATGACTCCGCATTAAACAAGTAAAACTCGTACGTAACATTAATTTACCGGACATTATTTTTACTACTACACTTGTAAAGATATTTTTTATCTCGCTGTTAAGAACGTAGAAAGATTAAACTCACCAGACAGTAGCGGAAGGTAATGTACACTGTCGTCTGTCACACGGCAGTACAGTGAGCATCTGACAGGATACGCGGATTCCAAAATAAGTTACGCAAACAGCGTAAAGCCAGAGTGAAAACACCAACCCCCATAAGAACAATATGCAAACATCGTAGAAAAAGACCTGCCCATATTTCCAAGAATTTTAGGAAGGGAAGACTTAACACCTGAGCGACGAGTTCTAGTTTGCATGTCAGACTGGGGGGGAAAAAATACTACAACAGTCCATAAATACAGCAATTTATTTATGTTGCAAAACAGACATTTGTCTTTTCACTAAAAATGGTCAATGTAGATCTTTTTGTACAAGATTAGACAATCCTGTAGACCTTTCAGCTTTGAGTGAACAAATATTTCAAAGGCTGTCCCATACATGCCACCCAGTAAGGTATCTATAGTAAGATATCCTTACAGACACTAATGCCCTGTGTATACAATAATATACTGTAGACACTTTTGTCTATTGCATTTCCACACTTTGCTTCAAGGGTGTAAACATGTATGACCTATTTGTCTGGTTCAAAGTTCAGACAAGTCTCTGAATGTGTTACTTCTTGCCAAGCAACAAATTGGCCCGGATGACTTTGGGAACGTGGCGAATGGTAAGGGAGACTCTGGTGCTGCGGGGCAGCGTTTCGCCCACCTGAGCCCCTGTTAATGAGAGATTCACCACGTGCTCTGACAAAATATCCTCACAAACTCCATTAATACCGTGCAGATAAAACTTGTACATGTCATCCTGGAGAATCAGCAGACTTCTTTGTTGTACCAACAGTGATAGCGTATAACGTCTTTCTTCTGTTTGAGGAATTTCAGACTGCAGGAAGAGGAGGAGAATGTTAAGAGACTGGTGCGCTTGTGCGTGATAGTTTGATTGTTTGCCTGAGTTTGTCTGCCTGAGTTTGTCTGCTGCTACCTGAGTCTGACAAACAGGCTTGTAGAAATCCAGAAGTGTATGAGAACCCAGACTGATAGTTGTTACTGTGGGGTGATACAGTGGTCCATCCTCATGAGGCTGAGAACAGGAAAAAGATGGATAAAATGAAAGTAGGTGTATTAATAAAAAATTATAACAACAGGAAATTAAAAGGTAATGCACTCTCTTTACCATAATTCCCTCCCCAGGCTTGTATTCATTTACAAGCACATGATTAGCTGTCTTTCCAGCAAAAGCACCAAGAGCCGATATTTTCTCTGTGTACTTTAGCAGCCAATCAGGAAGATTCTCAGAAAGCATTCCTTTGGGATTTGGCAATCCACCTGGAAAAGGAAAAAAAAAATCAATGTTGTTGTTGTTGTTTTTAAATATCCCCTTCAGCTCAGTTACTTATACTGAACGCTTGTTAAAGTGAGAAGCAGTGACATGTCAGTCAAGAATTAAAGAGCTACAACTACACAGGGCACAGCTTCTAACTCATAATTTGTAAAGAAATATTTCCAGTAGACATGAACAGACAAACATTTTTAATGCCATCAAACAGACATAAGATGAAGTATATCAGACAGTAGTGATTAACCCTATAAAGCATACTGTATCATATTTGATAGATTATCAACATGATCAAACCTTTGCTGAAAAAGTAAAAGTAAAAGGCCCTTTAGTATAATTCTAAAAATGTCCACCTTCAGGTTGTGGTACACATGCCTTTTTGCTGAGAAATCTATAGTCATTTTTATAAAGTAAACATAAGTATAACTTTTATATTGTTTGTAATAAATGTTCATTTTGAAATATAAGTCATCTTACTAAGGCATATTAGATAGATACAAGATTATTGCTCAGTTTGAGACTCTGAATAAACTTTTTTTAAGTTACTTTATGGGCCATAAAAGCCTGACACATCAAATATGATACAAAACATTAAAGAGATAGTTCACCCAAAAAGGAAAATTCTCATGACACCCTCCTGTCGTTCCA
>JAFVLL020039703.1:0-10863 GCA_021397915.2 Tor tambroides | reverse complement strand
TCCCTCTGCTCTCCACTGCCTTGACAAGCAGGTATTGACAGAGCAGTTACACACTAACCCATTGGGGGAAATCCTCTACAATGTGCCCCGGGCAGGTGATAAATGGAACTCATACGCTACCTGAGAGTATAAGCGCCCATACGCACACAAACACACACACGCTTTCTCACACACACACACTAACACAGAGGCATGGTCACACAGAATGGGGCTGACACACTAAAAACTTGACAAAGCAAAGTCGTCTGATGATAATAACAGGAAGTGAGACAAAGAGAGAGACGTACTGTACGAGGGACAAAAAATGGTTAGTAAAGATGTGAAGGTCATTGATGTTTCCTTGGACACAGATGTTTGTCTCCCTACGCCGAAAATCATTTTGCTCAGCTTCAAGAGGCACAAGATTACAGGATGGGAAATTATAGTACACAAACGTACGCTCGATACATGTGGCCATGATCAAAATACTTGATTAAAAAAAAATGAAAGCATTCAATAGCCAATTAAGGCCCTTGGAAACAGCTCGCTGAGTCCAAACACAGCCTGGTATTGACATGGAGAGAAAAAAAAAAAAACAACAGAAAGGCAAAGAGACGAATGTGAGAAAGATTATTGTAGTGCTAAAGCATCGGAGTAGCATTGATGTGTATGGCCCACCACAAAAGCACTTCAGCATTTGATAGACAGGTGACACAGTGAACGGTCGAGGTGTGGATAAAGAGTAAGGGGTAACGGAGAGAAAGCAGAGAGCCCCTCGTAGAACAGTCTCCTCTCTCCATGAGATTGTGGGCTGATAAATAGCCGGGGGTAAAGAACTGGCTATCACTTTGTGATATGATGTCAGTAACCTTCATTGATCCACGTGCAGGCAGGCAGGCCTTATCACAGACGCTCTCTCTGTGATATACTGAGATCTGGGGCCCCACTGCTTTTTAATACACTGCACTTTGGGTGAGGATGTCACAGGCTAACCTCTCGGCACCTGGGGCAATATTTTACAGCTGCACTACGACGGCTGAGAAGGCCGGAATGGAAAACAGCATTACTTTACTAGTGGTCTTACAATTAAAATATGCAGTTTTTATTTTTAGCAGCGCTTGTGAGGATTCATACTTGGGATTAAGGATCTGAGCAAAACCCTGAGTCTTAGTATTAAACTTCAATGTGTACGCACTTCAGATTTTTACTATTCTTTTCATACTTTTACTGTACTTGCAGATATTATAATAAGAATGAAATAAAATGCCACTTACGTGGATGGTTTCAAACACATTCTTTTAAAGAAGTGTAATGTCAAATACATCTTTTTGCTTTGAAAGAACATTTTACTTTTAGTCCTATTTAAGCGAGTCCAAAAAAACTCTAACGTTCAACTATTTGCATTTAATATAAATTTAAGCTACAATACATTTCATTTAATTGCAATTAACCTGAAATTCAGTGTCTGAAAACATATTCAGTTTGTGTATTTTCTTTTAAGGAATATTTTTTTCAAAATAATTACTCTTTTCAAAAGTATGCTAACATGTACCTCATTTTCACAACAGTAATACATCCCTCAAGTTCATCATAAAGATACAGATGAGACTTTGATAGGTACAGTAGTAGAGAAGACAGGAAAGGATGTGGAGGAGAGGAAGAGGAGCAAATCAACCTAACATGACCACCATAGCACCATGTGAGCTAAACGCTAGGCCACAGCTCTGGCTAATACTCATAGTAAAATAAACTGCAATGTTTAAACACCATTTCTAAATGAAAGAGGCTGCAGAAGTATAGCGAAAAATCCAGAGGTAAAAATGTTTTTGAGTAGGGCATGTATGACAAAGACCAGCAGGCCTGAGCTGAATGTTTTTTAGCCACAAAGTTAGGTGGACGAGAGAACAACTCAGACACACACTTACAGAAACGTCAAGGTGCTGACAGGAACTTCCCTCGCTCAGATTTACCCATAGACCTGACCTGAGTGAAAACAAACACACACCCTTTTGCTTCTTATCCCTTGGAAGTAACACGCCGTTCACATTGACCTATATGTGTAACTTCACAACACAGGCTCACACACTGGTTATCTAGAGAAAAAGTGAAGTGTGATATGGGAAAACACATGTAGTTATGCATGACCTCAAGAGGAACTAAATTAGCAATATATCAGCAAATCTAAAATATAGTAGATTAAGCCTATCAGTCCCTGCCAGTTACGCAGGCGTCTACTAACACACACACTTATTCTGATGCAGTCTATGTGGGCAGAGCGTGGCGGAAGACAAATGCAACTGAAGGAATAGCGGCAGTATTATCCTATGTATTGATTTTAGCTGTTGGGTATTAAAGAGGGAAAGAGTGGTTTTATCAGGCTAAGATCCCCCTACACTTTTCCTAACTAAACCAGTCTTTCCACAGCTTATCTGGCCAGAGAGGCTATTACTTACACCTTCAATACCCCCCCTTCACCTGGGAGGACAGGAGTTAACATGGCCTTTTGGTGACGTCATGAATGACCCTGCTGAAGAGACCAGCATGGCTAGTCACCAGCATGTGTTGTGTTTTGCATGTCGGTTCCCATCATGGGACGCTGGTGTTCACACCAGGGTTTTTAACTAACCTAACTAGGACAACTTTCCTGGTAAACCACATTCTTTAAGATTCTCACCTGCTTCACCAGCTCATTCTTGCTGGTGAACATCATAACAATACTGGTTCACCAACCAGATCAGCACTAAACCTGGCCTAATCAGTATGAACTAATCTGGAATCTAATGCTGGTATAAGTGTAAGCCTTAAGTAAATTCAAACTGTTTTAGAAATATTTACATATTTTTTTTTTACCCAAAAACCAATACTGATTTGAGGGAAGAAATTTTTTTTATAAAAGGCAGAAGCATCTCCAGACAATTTTTTCTCCTGGGCTTCCTAAAGTTCACCTATAGACTAAGTCTGGTGATCTAGCAATTAGGCTTCTTCCTCTTCCTCCTCCTGTCTTTCTATCTGCTCTGAATATGAGCAGCAGAATGGAGAGATAATGAGAGCAGTATAATCCCACAGAGGAGTCTAGTACATCCTCTAATCACAGACTAAATGTTGGTTTTAATTACAGAGAAAGGAAGATATCCGAAGAGCACAATGCCACCGAAGTTTGAAAAAACGGTAAACGCCAATTATCGTACAAAATCGGTGGTTGTTCTATTGGCGCATCAACCCTACGCCGAGATACGAGCAGCATCACAGGAAACGCTTGCATTCCCATGCATTCTCATTTCCCAATATTAATAATGGAGACCGGTTGGGACAGAGAAAATCTCTGCGTCGCAATTACTGTAAAAATCTATAATCTAATCAATGCACAATTCAAATGGAATGTCTTAATACATATAAAATATGGCTCGTGCTGAATATGTATACAATGATAGGCTGCATAAATGGACGTGGAAATGCTACTGTGAAAATGACCAATGGGGGGGATTGCGGCTATTGAGGAAACGAGGTGAAAGTTTAACGATTTACATATTTCATCACAAGGCGAGGCGAGAGTGTGAAAATGCGGGGAAGAGGATTACAAAACAAGTCAATCCATTAAAGAAAGACAAGCAATCTTTTTAGAGCCAATCCCGATTTCTCAAGACTTTGACAATGTAATCCACTATGTCAAATACCCTAAGCAGAGTCAATGGGCCGGGAAAGGGAGCGTACAAAGACTTTCTGAGCGAGTGTAGACCGCAGCCAGGCAGAGGGGAGTGTGGTCTGATACCTGGGACTGGCACGCTCTCCAGGGTTGGGCCTACTGGCCGCTCTTGCCTGACTCCGAGCCCGCCTTGTAATTTGCTAGGGGCGGAGATAAATCTTATCTCAGAGACCTGATTAAGTTTTTAATTTACACTCCAATCAATAGCCCAAGTCTATTGACAATATGTCTGAAACTCTATTTACCAAAGGATTTGCTTCTATCAATTGATCAAGGACCTCGCAGCCATAAATTATGGACATGTGTTTGTGCATCAGTGCGTGTGTGTAGCAGACTGTGTCTGTGCTGGGGGAATTTCTTCATTGAAAGCGAAACGATGGGAAAGTTTAAGCTGCAGGCAGCGCAAAGTTGCCCCCAACAGAGCTGACTACTTCTACATACCTACACCTCAAAACTCAGCGCAAAGCAGCGGCTGGGGGTAGGGTGTGTGCGAGTTTGGCCACATAGGCAAAGATCCTTGCAGTGTTCTATCACGTTTGTTACACCAATCCAAGTATTCAAATGGCCAAATTAAGACCTCAAGATTACACAATGCTAGTCACATGTGCTGAGAAAAAACGCACACACACTCCAGCACCAACTTGGCCCGATCCCTCCCACTTCCGGTTCCTTTCTGCATGAGAGCCATTATCTTTATTACAACTTGTGCCTAAATGAACTTTAGGAGGAATCCGCCTTTTGGCCCATATATACTGAATTCTGAGCTCAGTTCGTCCGCCAGGCTGGAGAGTCAGAGCAACATGGGAAACAGAGGTAGAGATTGTCTGTGGGAAATTTGAAGAAGTACCACCATGACATCCAGAAACGGTCCCACTGGCTATTTTAAGCTATTTTTGATATTGCTTAAAGTTCACAGGCTGTGTGTGGTGGAAGAAGCTTAACAGAGAGGGACAAGTTTGGGAAAATGAACAAAAACAAAAAAAGAAGGGTAGCTTCTTTCATAAAAAGAGTAAGAATGAGTGTGGGAACAATGTAAAAGATCTGTAAATGCTTCTCCTGGTCTGGTGGTAGGTGCTATGACTTTCTACTCCACAGGAGAAGAGTGGGAGAGGCAAGTCCTATCATATAGAAATGTCGTCATAGCATTTCTGCTCTGACCCCAAGGACGACGATTCCTTAACATGAGATCATTCTGGACAGCTGACCTCAATATCACCGTGCTGTGCTCTGCCAGCTCGCTACACATCCACAAAGACTTCTCCTCCACATAAAACAGCAGATAGTGACCACACCACTGTCCACACCCCCATTCAGCACAGACACACATTTAAAATACTCCCCTTTAATCTCGGAGAAGTTACAAATTAGAACCACAGGCAACAATGGATATGTTCTGAATTGAATATTAGTATACCTCTTACTAAACTACTGTTTAATGCATACTCGTTTTTAAAAACACTGTAAAACGGTATGCAATACTCAGTGAAAAACATTTGCTACAGCAGTAGACGTTCCATTTGATAAATAAAAATGTTATGGTAAAGATACATTTAAATTTCTTAACATTAGGTAATGCATTAGTTATCATAAACTAACAATGAATAATTTTATAGCATTTACTAATCTGGGTTAATATTAATTTCTACATATACTACTACATTTTTAAAATGTCAAGTTAACATTATAGGGGAAAAAACTATTGACATAATTTATAAATTAACATTAACCTAGATAAATGGAGTAAAAATGTTACCTATATGCATCAACTAAAACCTTACTGTAAAGTTTTATCAACTCCATTTTGCTTTTTTAACCCAATTGGATGCAAAAATGTCCACATTTTATAGTCCGCTTGATATTGCTTCCAGATCATTGACTGAACACACAGTACTCTAGTTGTATACTACACATTTTAGTAGTCTAACAATTAGTTTCAAAGTAGCTCCTCTGGTTATTGTATGGTTTTAATACATTTGCATACTGGGTAAAGTATACGTAGTGCATAATACTGAACATACAGTAATAAAATAATAGATTAGTATGGAAATATGGCATTTAGAAAATATGCAAAGACTCTTTTTCCACTCTATCCTTTTCTTCCTTCCTTCGTCTATTTCAAGAGTGAAATAAATAAATGAAAGGAAACACATGCTGGGTTGTATTAAACAGATGCCACATACGACATTCATCCTCACCCTGGCTGGTGTGTACATTTCACTATATACACGACAGGCAACGGAGGACACGCACACCATACCTTCTTTCACCAAACGTTTCCGACAGCGAGTGACCGGAAATGGAGGGAGTGAGAAGAATAAGGCACTGATCAATGATTTGGGGAGGAATTTTAAGTGCTATTTTGTCACGAAGTGAGCCTCACTCTGGCAGAGCCTAGCATAAACATGTGTCAGGACTGCATGTAATTACAGAAGAAAAACTTCCTCTTGTACTACGGGCATGAAAAAACTCACAGACTGAAGTATCTGTGATTGTGTGTGTGTGTGTGTGTGTGTGTGTGTGTTTTATTGCTCCCAAACCTGCTGCACATACTTTAAAGATGAACAAACACAAAACAGCCATGTTGACACCTACTGCCATGAAATCCTGTTAACCAACTGTTAATAAACTGGCAACATGTAATCAGAGCTGTCACACGAATGACATGCAATGTGAAGAATGGACAAAATCTGGTTTGAAGAATATCAAGTCATGAGTGTGTGTGTAAGTAAACAATGAACGATTTATGCTCTGAAAATTGTGTAACACTTTCACAAAATGCCTGCTGAAGATGGTGTACTCAACAATCCCACAGTCCTCAATGATGTCCAGATTTGTTTTGCTATAGTCAGTCACCGTAGCTTCTAAAAAGAGGGCCAAACTGGGGCCCGTTTTCCACGCTAACCCTCATGTTTCTCAGAGCTGCTATAATTAGCCAACTTTGTTCCTCGCTGCATGTCCAAATGATATTTACATACACAAATCCCATTTGGCTGCCGAGAGACCATTCCAGCAAAACCAGCTAGCAGAGTTTGCTTGAAATAACTAAACAAACAGGATGAATATGTATCCGACACAGATAATGAAAAAATATGGATGGTTTGAATGCGGTCGTGTTGTGTTTTGACTGAAAACGAGGCACTCAGCACGAGCGGCGTATTATAGCTACGCTGTCAAGTCCTTCTGAGTGTTTCGGGGGTCACTGGAAGCTCTTTCGCTCGGGCAGGTCAAGGCTTGAGGTCTGAACGCATTACAAAGAACATTCCAGAGCTCTCAGCAGACAGCAAACACCCTCAGATGCTGAATAACCCTCAAACTTCTCCTCAAGCACTGCCAAGTCTCTCTTGCTTTCACTTCCTCTTCTGTCCTGCAGATTACTCAAGCGGTTAAGCATCGCATAATGTCATAACACCGTCCGATCGGTGGATGCCGTGGTGAAAAAAGGTGAAAAGTTTCAGTACTTGTGTTGTGAAGTTTATTAGTGGACACATTTGATATTAAACAGAGTGGAATCAATGTGAATGAGAGTTGTTAATGCACTTTTTTTCTGCGTTCTCAGGCCTGGCTCATTAGGAGCCATCTTGATTAGCTTGCGGAAGGCTTTGTTGAAGAGCTATTTGTACATCCACTAAGAGCGAATGAGAGAATGAAAGCGGGAAAGAGAGAGAGAGAGCAAGACCGAGGCAGGTTCGCAGGTTTCAGTTGAGGCCTCGCCCTTGCTCTGTCACGATTGTAAACTTTGCTGTTGATATGCAAAGCAGTGCAGATCATTTGGGTCCCCATGGCAACAGCGCCCCTGCTTTGCACAAATGTAATGATTAATCGCGCCTTTGATAACAATGGCCGGCACCGCTGTTCCAACATAAATGCTGTGAGGAAGACAGTGTGTGACTGCAGGGGGATCCATACACGGACCTACACGCACACCCACTCCCCTGCTGTCCACCATTCGCTGAATGCGAGGGGTGTGTGGCCGTGTGTGACCACGTGCTCGATCGCACACGAGAAAGTGTGCTACTTCACAAATCGGGAAACTAGCAATCACTGCAAGTTTAGTTGTGCTTTCTTGTAAGGTCAAGAGAAACAATAAAAGGGACAAACAGACGAACAGATAGATTTTATTTTGTATTATTTGTAATTTGTACAATATAAAAGAGTGTTATCTCTATAATAGATAGATAGATAGATTACGACTCACAGTAAATATATAAGCTATATAAATATAAACATATAAGCAATATAAATATATATATATATATATATATATATATATATATATATATATACAGTGGGTTAAAATGTATTAATGTAATTGCATTGATCACAAAATATTAAAATATTTACTCTGAATAATGATAGCACATGCACGCTTTTCCAATTGGAAAAAAAGGTTAAAATTAGGAGAGAAAGGAATGTAGAAGAAAAAAAAAAAGAAAATATGAAAGAGAGACAGAGGAATACAAAGAAAATGCATTTAAAAGATAACAAAAAACAGCTATTGTGCTGTAGGCCTAGTGTCTTTTACAGTGGGTTAAAATGTGTCAATGTAATTGCATTGATCACAAAATATTAAAACATTTACATCCACACTTTTCCAAAAAACAAAACAAAACAAAAAATAAATAAAAAAAATGAATAAAAATAAAAAAATAAAAAAAAATGTAAAAGCAATATGATTAAAAAATATACATGCTCTTTAAAATGTAGATAAAGTATTTTGGACACTATCTGGTTGTCAAACGTTAGTGGATCATGTTCATGGCTAATGTGATGAACTAAACCTGTGTGAACTTGAGGAGAACTGACTTCATACATCCACTAAAATCCAGCTGATTAAACATAACTGTAAAAATGTCTGTAAAAATCGAAGTTAGATACGGTTATCAAACGTAATAAAATTCATACATTTTAAGTGTGAATTGAGTGTTTAAATACTTTTTTGGCCACTGTATGTGTGTGAGACAGTTATTTGGCACAGTGAGGGGAGAGAGAGACCCTTGTCCAGGACAGAGGTCTAGAAGAACTTGTGCTTCCCTCTGCAAGAGAAACAGTGCTGACCAGCTGTGTTCAGTGAGGAACCATGGCTTACACAAACATACACAACCTTTGATCAAACCACCGTATCCCAGCCAAACATGCCCCTCACCAGACACTGTGCATACAAACAGTCATGCGTCTAGTTATGTGTTTTAAATGTGTGTATGTGTGTGTGTGTGTGTGTGTGTGTGTGTGTGTGGAAGTTGAGATTGGCACAGTAAAAAGGCAACATAGTGGTGAAACTCAAGAGGGAGTGTAAATAAAGAATGACAAGACAGTAAGAATCTTTCTCGTTCACGTTGTCTGTCTTCTATGCTAATTATTAGCATGCATGGCTGCAGTACACAGTCATGGGCTCTGTTCCAAAAGCTAGCGAGCTCCCTAGCTGTCTACGGCTTACTTAGACAGCTGCCTTCTGTGGCAAAATTGTGCGCATATGAGAGATGTAAAACATAATTGATTCCAACAGAGTTTGGTGTTAGCATGTTGATATACTACATGCATAGCACACACAAATTTGGGGAAAACAAAAAGTCAGTTTTTGAACAATTATTCATAGCTTTTAGCGTTAAACGAAATGTAAGTATGAGGCAAACGATTCTTTTGACTTTTATCCGTTAAGGATATGTGTAATGCCATTTAAAAATTTGGACGAAACAAATATCTTAGACGACAGCATAATGTTGCTACCTACTTGTCTGGATCAGCTGTCGCATTGGCAGCGAGTCTATGATTGATCCCTTATAATGTTGTCTAGATAGGCAACTCAGTAGGTTCTGGAACAGAGTTATAGTGCCTCTCTCCAGCCCACAATAACTGCTTATCAAGGATAACTAAAGAGGCACCACAACTAATTAGTTTTAACTGCAGGAGAAACAAGCACTGAGGGATGAGCTGGTCTGTGAAAGAGCTGGAAACCAGACCAGAGCAAAGCTTATCCAGTTGATTTATCTTCACCGAGGTCAAACCCAAACTCCAAACTCAGGGATCTGGCTAGTCTCAAACACTGTCAAAATTCATTTCCTCCACCTCAGAAACATTTCTGCTCAAAATGGAGGTATCGCCTGCCCTCTCGTCTCTTGGAAAGTTGCCTGCTTCTGCCATAATTCCATCAGAGCTAATTGCTTCCAGCACCGTTGTCATTTCTGCAAGAGAGGGACACTTTTCAATCAACAAAAGCCTGTCCGTTTTGAAGCGTGGCTGATATGAGATCTGCTGTTGTGTGTAAACATTCGAAGCAGCACGATCTGTACGCCATGATAAATTCAGATTACCAAGCACCTAAAAATAATTAGCTAAATAAAATGTGCTGCCAGGTTTGTGAACTCTGCTCTTTATGGTGAAATACTGTCATCACACAGCCTCTAAAGCTCATGTCTGGATTGTAAGGTAGTAGCCCTGTTCTCTGGCAGGACTGCAGGGATACTTTAGAGTTGAGTATATGCCGCCTCTGTCCGCAGTCAGAGGGAACCACTGACTCTGAAAGTTAATATTTCCCTCTCTTCCACTCATAAATTTGCATGCGATTAAAAGAGCTGACCTAAATGCATTTTGAGCACCACTTGTAATTAGTTATAGCATCCTTTGTAGGAGGGCATGTGTTAAGAGGTTTCATCCCCCTTTTTGGAAAACCGTTCTTCAGATGGTAGCTGGTTTTAAGGGGTGTTCACACAGGCAGTCCAAGACAACAACTGGAAATCTGTCATCTTCAATGAGAAATGGTCATTTGAGCTGGCATGCGAGATCTTCGGTGACAAAGTTGAGCATTTGCATAAAGTTGAGAGTTCAACTTTATGCAAATGCGATTATTAACATCTACTAGCAACTTGGTGACCTGTCAGTAGAAACACAATTGTAATGGTTTCTAGCTGGTCAATCAGCTGAGTTCCCAATTGGTGGACCAGTGGAAAGGCAACAAACCAGAGAACAAATTCCAAAAATAAACCTGACCACAATAGTCTGGTGCACCCTGGTTTTCCCACCACCCTAATAGAGAAAAAGAACTGAGGAACTCCTTTCGATTCTCATCGACATCAAGCTCTAGAGTCAGTTCCACATAGAAAGGAGATGCCCCTACAAAGAGACCCCCCTCAACGTTGAGGAGGAGTGTCAATGAGGGGCTAATAAAGAAAGACAATGAGTAAACA
>JAFVLL020039701.1:0-54032 GCA_021397915.2 Tor tambroides | reverse complement strand
GTTCCACCTCCGCTCCACCACCCTCCTGGACTGTTTGGGTTTTGTTTGGGTTGGGTGTTTTGTTAGGGCGTCAGGAGCCGCCCTTAGAGGGGGGGATCTGTAAGGTCTGTTTTGGGGTTTGTTTCATGTTTTCATGTCTTTTATTTTGAAGTTTAATTATGGTTCCTGTTTGTGTCATGCTTCCCTTGCCCTCATGTATTCCTGCTATTGGTTCCCTTATTCAGTGTGTCACGTTCTGATTGGTTGTCCTAGACATGTGTCTTGTTTCCCATTGGTTTGTTCATGTCATGTGACCCTCACTGTTTGTTATAAGTAGCCATGTCTTTGCCATTGATCCTTGTCATGTATTGATGTTGTAACCTGCTGTTGGTGAGTCTAGTCTGTTCATGCCATGCCAAGTCTGTTTCATGTCAAGCCTGTTTCATGTCAAGTCAAGTCTGTTTCAAGTCAAGTCTTCGTCTCTTTGGATTATGTTTGGATTTTGGATTTCACTGTTGTAAATAAACTGCACTTGGGTTCTCACTACGCTCGCCTTCAGTGGACTCTTTACATTCAGCAACTGAACAATCAGTATGTTGTATGTATGTTGTAACTACTATGACCAGTAAAGTGCTATTCAACACAGACAGACGAACTGAATAGAAATCAGTTTTTTAATCAGTTTATTTTTTAATGAATCAGTTGTGTGAATGATACAATGGCTTAATCAGAAAAGCAGTCAGTTGTGTTTTTCCTGAATTAATCAGTAAGTTTCAATGAACTGGTTGAGAGAATGATTCAGTGACTCAGACAATGATTCAAAGACAGTCATACTTTGCCTGAATCAATGGCAGCATCAGAATATGCATACTTCTCTACTATGTAGTAGGTGAAAACAGTATGTCAAAAGAGGAGTATGTCTGAATTTAGAGTATTTATAAAACAGTAGTTGAAAAGTACCCAGATTACCTGCTACTTCTGGTCAGATTCTTAAGTACACATCCAATGGACACTTTAACTATTCCATAAGACCATCAGAGAGAAGTTGTGAATGGCAGTGAAGTGGCACACCTAATGCTGATAGGTCACAGGAAAATGATTGTCACAGACAGTTGTTGGATTTCCCAGCTTAGCCACCAGGGCACTCTCTTTATGTCATTGTTTGTGTGTTCTGGACTGCGTTTCCCATAATCCTTTGCACTCATTATTGGTTCATTACTGCCAGCTGTTTATCATTGACTCATTAGCCTCACCATATAAATACCTTGTTCATTTTGTCTTTAGTTGCATCAGTATTAGATTCTGTTCCTGTCTTTGTTTCCTGTTTTGGCTCCTGTGGATTATGTTTTTTGGACTCTGAAAATAAAACTGCAAATGGATTTTTTTGTGTGAGCATCTGTGACAATGATAATGTTCATACTACACACATTTATACTTTATAGAACACGGTTGCAACGTAATAACTTATTCATAAGAGAGCATGCAATTCTAGATGCAGCCAAAGTGTTTGAATGAATCACTTGAGTAAATGATTTGTTAACTCACTGTAACTTGATTCATTCCAAGTGTTGTCTAATAAATCAGTGACTCATTGAGTGACTCAATGATTCAGTGACTCAGTTATTAAGACAGTCACTTGATTTTAATTCCTGAATGGAGGAATTAAAGTGAATTTCCATCAGAATATTCCTTTTGTTTTGTTTTGTTTGTATGTTTTTGTGTGTGTGTGTTTTGTTGTTGTTTCTTTTATTTTTGTTTTTTGCTGTTCAGTTTTAATTCAACCAATAACCTGTCCAAGAAAATGGACTTTTACAGATTTGCAATACCTAACATCCGTCCTTTCTTTTAACTGATCAGCTGAAGAGGAGGGGAAGATTACCAGTTAAAAAGGAAACCATTTTTTCACACAAATCATATAAGACTCAGTATATAATGTAGCATGTAATTGGACTGCTTTCATGATACTTTTGTGATTCTTTTGCATTATTTTTGAAGCTTTAAAGCCATCATTAATTACAATTGCTTGTAAAATAGCAACCCATACATTGTTCAAAACAAATAATGTTACAGGTTTGTACCGGGGTGAATAAATTGCAACAGTTTTTATTTTTGGGTGAACTATCACTTTAAATCACATCACTACATCTGTAGAGGTGCTTCATTTAAAAGAGTGATGGAGGAGGTCAGACAGTGGCCTGGAATGGAATAATGTTGCCCAGGTTTTAGGTTACACACTACCCGGCAGTGGTTCTCTTCTGAGAGGTCATTTGAATGTAATATTAACATCTAAAGATACAAGAGTCATTTATCTTCTGGGCCTTATAATGTAGAGTGAGGACAAGAATAAATAAAGAAAAATCTATGGAGGGATATCTTCTGGAAGAGCACATGCTGAGGGCTGAAATTAGTATTGACTAACAATTCAGCTCAACGCTGTCTATTGTCTCAGAACAAAAGTTATTTTAAAGCACTTGTCTGGGGCTGTTGTGGAATAGAACCCCAGATAACTGCTGAGGTTTGAGAATTAAGCTTAAAGCAAAACAACAGTGGTGCTGAATTTTGTTAAGTCAGTAACCCTTTGTCTAAAGGGCACATCTGTCTGTGTCTGTAAGGCAATACTTCTTTTAGAATGGATGCTGTTTGTAAATGTGCTGATTTATATACGTATGTATTTGTGTCGTGGAAGCTTATCTGATGCATGCCCTATATTTCTCTACATTAGAGCCTCTTGCCTTCTTAAAATCTAGAAAACACTGGGATTTTTAACAGTTTGAGCCATGAAACCATCATTGCCTGATGCAATGAAATCTGTGGTGACAGCACAATTATCACCAACAAGAGACGAATGCATGCCTGTTATCATTGACATGTCCCATAGAAAATATCAAATATGATCTCTCTTATGTCTTAAATGTTTCTTCTACACATGCAGCAATGTGCAATTTCTAAAGTGAAAAAAAGGATACTTTGCAATGCTTTTTTAAATACAAATACTTCCTTTGAATGAATGAATGAATGAATAAATAAATAATTTTAATAACATTGTATGTGTACACAGAATTTCACTTGATGGTTGCACCACATTACATTTTTAAAATCATTAAATTTAAACTTTTCTTGAAACTGGTATAGATGTTTTTAAAAAGTGAACGAAGTGAAAAGAAGACATTTCTAAGAACTTGGTACATCTGTTTTAAATTAGATTTTTAAAAGATTTCTCCTTTTTTCAACTTTCTATGTTCTACGGAACACAAAATAAGTTATTTTGGAGAATGTTTCCACTGTTTTTGGCCAGAAAGAAAGAAAGAAAGTAAATAAAAAGTAAGTTAGTAAGTAGGTAAGTAAATAAAAAAATTAAAAAAATAAAAAATAAATTAACAATAATAATAATAATAATAATAATAATATTAACTTTTTAACACTGAAAAATAGGAGGGTAAGTAAATGATGCCAGAATTTAATTTTTAAGTAAATTATCCATTTAACATTTATGACTGTGACAAATCAAAGTAGTGAATGCTTTAGTCTTGGTCACCCCATCTTCTGCAGACAGTTCATCTGCTGTCATTTAATCAGCAAGAACAAACAGGTCCGCTTCAGACCAGACTGCACAGGCACTCACACAGATGCTCCTGATGAGATTAGATTCTTCAGCCTCTGAAGACGACTTGAGTTTCATATTTATTTATCAATCATTCATGAGGTCACTGAGATTACACCAAGGTCAGAGTCACTGCCTGGCTGTGGAGCTCTTCCATTAACACTCCCAGAATCTCTCTGCTCTGACACACTCTGCTCTGAAGTCTATTTCTTACAGTCTGTGTCCACGCATGCACTCAAGACATCAGCAATAACTCAGTAACTTAATAGGTGAAGAGCAACCAGTTTCAATCTTACTGTAAGTGCCATGGCATCTTATTAATATTTGGGTCAGTGATGCTGCATAGGTCATTTTCTTTTGGAGGGCAGGAAGTCAATAATATCATATTACAGACATAGAAGAAATGTTTTTCTTGTTCTAAACATAGGAAAAACAAAAACATAAAACAGGAAATAATATCATAGAGAGCATCTCTGCAGACTCTCATGACTGTGTGTCAAGATCACGATTAAATATTGAAATATCAGATTAGGTTAGTTCACATTCGAAATATCCTATGGTGGAATTCCCCAAAAACTTCATGATATTTATGAAGGAAAAAGATTTTTTAAATAAAAAAAAAAACGAATAAAATTTAAAAATAGCCCCCCCCCCCCCCAACATTACCATGGACACTGTTATACATCATTGACCAAATTATCAACAGCAATGGCAGTTGAAATGAGTTTAGGGATCTTTTTTCCTGTTTAGTGACACACAAAAAATAGTTTCTCTTTAAATTTCCCTAGAAAAAACACTGCAACAGATTTTACATTTGCTAAATGTTCAGTCAGAATTACTTTTATAATAAACTAATTATCAAGTCATCATTTAAGGGCCTACTGACAAGGCACAAGATTGCTGTATGTATGCAAGCCATTTCAACATCAAATTAGTGAAATGTGTTAACTGTGTTAAACTTAACAGCATTTTTAATTAATCTAAAAATGTTTGACTGTTAACTCTGTCAGACCTTATTTCTGAATATTCATGCATTCTCATATTCTGCAGTTTTGATAGTCAGGTAAATGTCATTTCTTGGTTGAGGCAGTGCCTGAATCTGAACACACGCTTATGACTGATATTTGTTTTGGTGTGATCTGCCACAGAAGTGCTGTTTGTAAAGCACCCACAGAGAGAGAATTTGTGGATTGTTTGCAATCACAAAACCCACTATCGAAGCAAGTATATCAGACGTTTATAGCACAAAGCAAAGTTCGGTGCTGAATCCACATGTACCTATTTTTGTTTTCAGATGAAGACTCAATTAAGTTTCATAAAAATGGGATGACTGTGTGTAAATTTCCTTCTTCTTCTTTTGCTTCTTTACATATATTTTAAAGAAAAATACATCATTTCTACAGAGTTTTTTGGAATATGTTTTGTAAAGTACAACCAAAGTCTTGGGAATGCTAAGTGTAAGATTTCAGAGATTAAAAAATTAATTGAAGAACCATAATCATACTTGAAAATAAATAAATAATTTATATGATTAAGTGTAAAATATTAATGAACGAAAACTAACATTCCACTATAATGCAGTTAAATTTTTATCAGTGTATTATAGTTTAAATTTGAATGTAAATTTGAACACAACTTGAATGTTGTGTATTTAAATATATTGTAATTGCACATTTATAATGATGAAGTTGCAATTTAGTACATTTAAAATATACTAACCTAAGTATAATATCCAATAACACACAACAAAATTATAAATGTAAAGTACTTTCCATGTGCTTTAGTATGTTAGTCAACATGTCAAAATAAGTGCATTTCTTAAAACATGGCAAATGGTTATTAAACTTAAAATTTAACTCTAATGTACATTTTCATCATTAAATTTGACAATTACAAAGTGCATTTTTTAAAAAAGTATACTCTTTTCATATACACCTAAAAGAGGCCTTTTTTCATTCAAATTATATTATCTGTAAGTTCAGTTTTTTACAAGTGCACATTATGCACACTTTTTTTTTCACATACATTTGTTTTAAGTGAAAATGTCCATGTGCAATTATTTGTTGTTTAAGATCATCTTCTGATCAGATATCAGATAAAACAGTGCACCTGTTTTGCACACTGTGGATTTACCGTGATTACAGTATCTGGAGTTTCTCAAGTATGGCGTCTGATTCGGTTCAGATATGGCTGTCACTATTTCCTTTCTTAGTCTGTTTGTCATTTAATTTAATGTTTGTTAATTACGGCCAACAAAATTACAAGTAGGACTGTCATTCCACAAGGGTATACATGACCAGTACTCTAGAAAGACTGTGTTTTCAATCAAACCACTCGCTCATAAATAGTCAATCAACCGCAGAAGCTGACATACGCTGGAGTCGAGGGACTCCGGCAAGGGCGTTCTGCGGGCCCCAGGAGCCGTGCACAGAACCCGAAACAGTTGGCCTGAAAGCTAGTTTGACAGCTCCTAACCTCGTTTGACAAGAGTAATCACACTGACCCTTTTAACAGACAGCATCCTGCCATAAACAGACGGCAATCAACACATATGTGAATTATACAATCAGCCGCGGACGAATCTCCAGAGAAAGCGTGGGAATCATAGGGGTCGCTAATGAATTAAGCATAGTCAGTGAAGAGTTGGAGGAGAGGATGTACATCTGGAGGGGTTGTGACACTTTAAAGTGAGTGACGAGGCAAGCGCCTCGTGCAAACGCGCACGTCAAATTAGAGCGGCCGCTCGAGCAGACCCAAACCTCCTGTGGGCGGCACTTTCAGAATCAGCTCAAGATATTCTCCCGGGGGAGACTGTTTGAAGACACTGGCCTGCTGGCCAAACATGCAGCAAGATGCTAATGTTTGATGTATTATTTTGGTCCCCTGATAAACTGATGTAAATATGTTATTACTGTAGGAATGTCTTGTGGACATTTGTGCTGTGCTGTACATTCTTAATAACAATTGACTTCTTTACAGAATAAAAGTGCACATGGCTCTTTAGCATTGGTAATCCTGCAACAATGGCCTCTAAAATGCATGAGCAACCAAAAAAAAATTTAAAAAAAATGTTCGTTTGAAGATACCAAAATTTATCTAAAATTCATAATAATACAAAACTGTTCTTTTTGAATCATTGACTTGTTGTTGTTGAGTTGAGTTGGAATTTGATTCTAACATTAACTAAAAATTTGCTTTTAAAATGTTCTTCAAAATGATCAAACAAGTCAACATTCTTCTTTTGCAACATTGCCTTACAGCCGTTTGAATTCCTTTCATTCAAATTCAAATTGCAATTCTGCATCCTGTTTGCTACCACAGTTCAAATTCTGGAATTGAATTGGAATTCAAAAGGTCTTCTCAATTCAGTTCTCAATTAAGAACAACCCTGACATGCCTATTTATGAATATTACATTGCGAAAGAGTATTAGTACAGTAATTGCTTGTATTTTCACAGTATTTTTTTCATAGCAATGAAATCACAGCTAAAATTCCTGGGAAAGTACTAATCAGAAATATAATCTAATTTCACACTTTTTGTTTAGTTTAAGTAAGGCTTGATTACTGGATAATTTACGGTCTTAGTTATATGAACTTTTTGTTTGTTTGTTTTTTATATTATTTTCTGTTTGCATTTTATTTTAAACGTTTAGTCATTTCTGTTGTTTTTGAAATTTTATTTTTTATTTTTAAAAACACGTCTATATAGTCTTTTCATTTATTTCACTTTTAGTTTTGGTGATTGTAGTACATCAGTTTAAACTAAATGAAAATGAGATGTTGCATTGGAAACTAGCTGAAATATATATATATATATATATATTATTATTATTTTTTATTTTATTTTTTTTCAGCTAACGTATTTTATTTCAAGTAACTTTTTTTTTTATGGTATTCATTTTAGTTAACTATAATAGCCTGGGTCAAATGTCATAAAACAATATGCCATCAAATACAAACTACAATGCTCATTGTTGTATTTCGAATATGCATTGTAGTGCCAACTGTACTACATGCTGTTGTGAGTTCAGCGGAACTACATAAATTTAATCTGTGATGAAATCCAGAAAAGGCCATCACTGACACCATTTCTGCTCTCATTTTCAGACATGACATATGTGCAATCTCAGATAGGAATTTTAGAGGTTTACAAAATTTTAATATTATTGTAATAAACCCCTTATTACTTTGTAATAAGTGTACAGCCACATGCATTTCACAGTTTCTAAAATCTAAGATCCAGCCTCAAATCTGAGACTATTTATAATGCAGATTGGGTGCATATTGTTTATTATCAGTGCAGATTGTTTATCTGTTTTTCACAGCACTCTTTTTGCCAGGCCTGTAGGCGTTGCATGCATCTCAAAGGCTGCTGTTTTCACCCATAGCTGTGTGTGTCACATCTTGGGACTCCACTTCACCCCAGACAGATGTCTCCTCCTGACCTGTCAATCAAACCCACACACAATGCTGTTGATTCTATCAACTCCGACAGTGGACTGGCTGGTCGCAGGGACCTCAAATGTGGCCAAGGTTAGAATTCTGTCATTGGCTTTTCACAAGCAATTTCCCCCATTGCAGAAAGGGCACATTTTCCTTTCATTCTCTGGAGGATTGCAAGGTTATAGAAGATCTTTAAAGGGAGGTGAACTCTGTGCTTTCAACTTACCCACACCAAGTTACACACACACACACACACACACACACACATTTCATATGGTCACAAACAATAGTATTACTTTCATCCCAGACTCATTGGGAAAAAAAAAAAAAAAAAAAAAACACGCTTGTGGCAACTTTTCTGCAAAATTTTATTACATTACTTTTTTCACATCTTGCAACACTTGAAAAATTTTCAGTGACTGGCAATGTTTTATTGCACCGGTTGTTGTACTTTTCTTGGCAGTTTAGAAATTGAATGTTAATAAATATTAATGCTGTATTGTGTTTGAAAATAATGTACCACCTACACTAAACCTAACCAATAGTGTTAACAAAAGGAAATTTGAGTTAAAAACACATTTGCTTAAGCAACCATGCTTCAGCTTGTTTCATGCAAGTGCAATGTTATACCAGGTGAGCTACCAAGCTGGTTTACTATGTCAGAAAAGCCATTTTCTATGTACACAAAAGGCCTATTTCTCTCAAATATTGTTCACAAATCTGTCTAAATCTGTGTTAGTGAGCACTTCTCCTTTGCCGAGATAATCCATCCACCTCACAGGTGTGGCATATCAAGATGCTGATTAGACAGCATGATTATTGCACAGGTGTGCCTTAGGCTGGCCACAATAAAAGGCCACTCTAAAATGTGGAGTTTTATCACACAGCACAATGCCACAGATGTCGCAAGTTTTGAGGGAGCATGCAATTGGCATGCTGATTGCAGGAATGTCCACCAGAGCTGTTGCCCATGAATTAAATGTTCATTTCTCTACCATAAGCCATCTCCAAAGGCATTTCAGAGAATTTGGCAGTGCATCCAACCACCTCACAACCGCAGACCACGTGTAACCACACCATCCCAGGACCTCCACATCCAGCATCTTCACCTCCAAGATCATCTGAGACCAGCCACCCAGACAGCTACTGCAACAATCGGTTTGCATAACCAAAGAATTTCTGCACAAACTGTCAGAAACAGTCTCAGGGAAGCTCATCTGCATGCTCGTCGTCTTCATCGGGGTCTCGACCTGACTGCAGTTCGTCGTCGTAACCGACTTGAATGGGCAAATGTTCACGTTTGATGGCGTCTGGCACTTTGGAGAGAGGTGTTCTCTTCACGGATGAATCCCGGTTTTCACTGTATAGGGCAGATGGCAGACAGCGTGTATGGCATCGTATGGGTGAGCGGTTTGCTGATGTCAACGTTGTGGATGGAGTGGCCCATGGTGGCGGTGGGGTTATGGTATGTGCATGCGTATGTTATGGACAGCGAACACAGGTGCATTTTATTGATGGCATTTTGAATGCACAGAGATACCGTGATGAGATCCTGAGGCCCATTGCTGTGCCATTCATCCACGACCATCACCTCATGTTGCAGCATGATAATGAACGGCCCCATGTTGCAGGATCTGTACACAATTCCTGGAAGCTGAAAACATCCCAGTTCTTGCACGGCCAGCATACTCACCGGACATGTCACCCATCGAGTATGTTTGGGATGCTCTGGATCGGCGTATACGACAGCGTGTTCCAGTTCCTGCCAATATCCAGCAACTTCGGACAGACAATGAAGAGGAGTGGACCAACAGTCCCCACACAATCACAACAACCTGATCGACTCTATGCGAAGGAGATGTGTTGCACTGCGTGAGGCAAATTGTGGTCACACCAGATACTGACTGGTTTTCGGACCCCCCCAATACAATAAAACTGCACATTTTAGAGTGGCCTTTTATTGTGGCCAGCCTAAGGCACACCTGTGCAATAATCATGCTGTCTAATCAGCATCTTGATATGCCACACCTGTGAGGTGGATGGATTATCTCGGCAAAGGAGAAGTGCTCACTAACACAGATTTAGACAGATTTGTGAACAGTATTTGAGAGAAATAGGCCTTTTGTGTACACAGAAAAAGTCTTAGATCTTTGAGTTCAGCTCATGAAAAATGGGGGCAAAAACAAAAGTGTGGCGTTTATAATTTTGTTCAGTGTAGTTTAGAAATCATGCACAATAGTAAAAGTGTTTTAAGGTCAAAACATAGTATTGTGTAAGGAGTTTGAAATTTGTGATAAAAGGGATAAAAGTTGGTGTTTTACTGATTCTAGGGTTAATTTCAGTTGGAAACTGCAGTGAATTGTATGTATAGGTATGTTTTTAGATTGCTGCAAAAATGAAGGTAAAGGCAAGTTTTCCCAGTCTGCCTATGTTGATTTTCTGTATGTGCTAAAGCACAAAATATTTAGCTTTTCTAAGTGAATAAAACTTTTTGCCTAAAATCTGTTGCTATTTACATAACTGAGAATGATTATATTATTTTTAGTCAACAACATATTTGGCAACATCTCTTTGGCAATGACTGATGGGAAACAGGTCTATTCTGAGAGGGTCTTGGACAGCTTAGAAAAAAAAAATGTAATGGCAAATGAAATTAAGTATTAATCATACATAGTTAGGATAGCAAAATAAATTGGTTTAATGACAGTGTCACACCCGTTGGACTCATGTTTTGTCATCTGCGTATGTTCCCTTCCTGTTTGCCCATATTTGGTTATGTTCCTGTTCCTGTTCTCACTTTGTCATTATTAGTTTATCCTCTTCACCTGTCTGTCCCTGAGCAGCACCCCTACTTAGTTCATTCTGTGTATTCAGTCTTTGTCCGGTATTACGTTTGATTTGGTGTATGTCAACCCCTCATCTGTGTGGATTATCTTCGTCCTGGATATTATTAAACTACTTTTTGAATTTATCATCATCTGCGTGTGCTTTCCTCGACACAGCCGTTACAGACAGGTTATATTTTTATTAAAAGGGCAGAGAAAATGCCTCTGATGCTGTCCAATCAAATTTGATGGCTATTCTGTGATATTGATAAGCTTATGAAGTATGAAGTGCATGTATGAAGTTTGAAGCTTATGAAGTGCAATATTAATAGATAACACATTCAATTTGTAAGGCAGTTTGCAACTTTGCAACTTTTTTTTTTTTTTTTTTTACATTTTCTTGAATTAATAGCAAATTTATCAAGTCAAGTCAAGTTGAGCTTTATTGTCATTCCGCTACATGTGGGGACATACAGTGGAACGAAATGTCGTGCCTCACAGGACCATGGTGCTACATAAATACAGACATACAACAATGAAATAAAAACACTATAAACCTATACACAACTAACCTACTGACAGATTTTGACTAAATATAAATTATGAATCGCATTAATATGTTTTTGGCAGTGTATTGAGTTCCCATTTGGCATCCAGTGTAAAATCTGAAGCAAAACCAAGTTCTGTTCATTCTGTGACTAAGAGCAAAAACTTACAGTATCACATCCTGAAGGCTTCCCATAATTCCAAGCACCAATTACCTTAAGAATTAATATTCTAAAACTGAAATCAGTGGCTACCAGTGGTGGACAAGGCAGATTTCTTAATAAATGCAGTTATCTCATCAAGAGAAGATGATAATGCGTATGAAATACTAATTATAGTATTATGAAGATGGCTGAGTCCCAGAATGACATTTTATCTAGAGGCTGAATGCTAATTTGGTTCCCTTTCAAAAACAGAGGCTGTGTGTCAGGAATAACTCTTGTTCTTTGCGACTGCATAATGTGAGGGGTACACTCTTGTTTCATTTTAATGCAGAGCCCAGTGTGTGAAAATGGGTCTTGAATGGAAACGTGAGCATGACTAATCATCCTCAGATTTGGATCTCTGCAGATATTAGCACTCGCTAGCGCAGATGAAAGTCTACGTACATTAGTTAGAGAAGTCAGAAATGTTCTGCTTCATGAAACAGCATTACTGTTTGATTGTGTCTTTGTCATTCTTTGTTAAATGGACAGTTTTGAAACGCCATTTACATTTTAATGTGTTATCTTGACATCAAGACATTATCTTGACATCAACATTCTAACCCTTGATTAGAATGTTTCAAATCAGAACATTTTGGTTTATTTTCACGTTTCTGAGACATCGTTGACATAATGTCTTGCTATGGGTTGCACGCATCTTGCATCGGACTTGACTGACAGACAGCTTACATGTTAACCTTATTTCCTCTGTTTTCTTTTTGTTGGAATTTTTCTGCTTATTGTAAAAATAAAATACAAGAACTTTATATCAGTAGTCCCATATTCATAATTGTGACCACAGTGTCTGTTGTGTCAGTGGAATCATAGGCTTCTTTCAGTGATTGCTCAATGTCAAGAAAAATATTAGCCTTGAATCCAATATTAGTTACCCGTCACCCTTAATCTAGGGTGAACCATTTATTCATGAATTTTAGATGTTAATCACCTGTGAAAGTGAACATTAATGTAAAGTGAACACCTGTGAACCATTTATTAATGAGTTATACACGTTAATAACCTGTGAAAGTGCTACAAAAATGTTGTGTTTGTACACAGGGGCGGAGCCAATCTTGTAGCCAATCAGCAATAGGGGCGTTTACATTCATGCAGCAGAGTGGAAAGGCCTGAAAACAGACACCAAGGTTGCTTTGTTTCTGCTGGACGTGTGAGTAATGTTTGCTTTGCTATGTTTTACAGAAACATATGCTATTGCAGTAATACTGTTGTTATAAATATAATTATAGCTAACTCTGCACAAAAAAAGTAGCCAACAATAGGAGTGATGATTTTAACAGAAACGTATCACCTTTTGAACATCAACAGAAAATTTGAAAAGAATAAATAGTTTATTTTGAAAATAATAATAATAATAATAATAATTGAAAATGTTCACATTTAATTCAATTGTTACTTGTACTTTGTAATTATTTGTGAAATTTACTAGCAGTTTCTGAATGAAACTTAGTTTAAAGTAACTCCTATACTATTTCTTTAAAGTGCAGCACTGTTCCGATATGATAAATACAAGGAACTAAACTTTGGAGTTTTAATCTTCCTCAGAGGACAGTGGATGGCTTAACAAAATGACCTATGCTGGCACGATAATGACGAGAACAAGATAGTATGCAAATTCTGGCCAGCATCTATGATTAAAAACAAGTGTGCTACAGAATGGCACCCAGAGTTGTAGTGAATTGAGACAAATGAAGGTGAGAACACTTGCAGGTATTACCTGAGCTCCAGAGAACAGCTGCTGTGTAAGCCCACTGCTTTTTAATCCACTTAATACATGTTATTAAATACAAAATTTAAAAATAAAATAAAACCAACTTTTAAAATATTATCCATCTTTTTCATCGTTCTTCCCGCATTCCCTACTGTAAAAAATATATTTTTTTTTAAGTTGTTAATAAAGTTTATGCCCGTGTGTTTTACAAGAAAATATTATTTTGGTATTTCTTCTTCAAAATTTCATTAATTCATTGCTTTATTTGCTGATTTTAATTATTTGCGAAATTTATTAGAATGTCTGAGTGAAAATTGTTTCATTACCTTTTTGTGTTCAGTGTACTAAACATGTACACCAATATTTCCAAGAAAAATATTAATTTAACACTTTTTATTAGATGTTTACATGACAGCATTTTAGGCTAGTTCCAGTTAAATATAAACATTTTAAATAAGATCCAGCCATCTGTTTGGCCAATACTGAAGTAAATAAATGAAATAGTTTAAGTAAATGAATATGTCTGATATTATATTTCAGAGACAGATAGACAAACAAACAGACAGATTGACAGATTGATTGATTGATTGATTGATTGATCGATCGATCGATCGATCGGACGGACGGACGGACGGACGGACGGACGGACGGACAGATAGATAGATTCAATAATGATCAAATAGATCAAAGAATAAACTGCCAAGAAAAGTACAACAACCAGTACAAGGAAATATATCAGATATATATTTTTTATATAAAATTGACACATAACATTTTAAACAGTGTTGAACTAGTTTTAAACCAACATTAAAAACCACTTTTAGAGAAAAACAAACATTTGTGTAAATGGACGTTTGGTTGGAAACTTTCCTGTGTAAGAGCTACAGCAGCCCCAGTTTTCTCCATTCTCAGCACAGTTGTTTGGTCATTGGCATTAAAATACATTATTTGTGATACATGACTCAAAGTCAATGGCGCAGTTCCTCACAGGCCTCGGTGGCCCCTGCTGTCATAACAGCCTCTTTAAATCTAAATGTAGATGCTATCATGCTGTTAAGTGCCAAATCCATAAATGTAGTGTGCAAGATTGCGTTTCTCATAACAGACACTCAAAAATCCATTTCCTTTCCTTTAATTACATTTCAGCACTGTTTCCGCTCCTAACTTTGAGCTATTCATCGTATTTTGGTCAGTTCAATTTAAAAAAATAAAAAATAAAAAATCTAGCAAATCACAGTAACGTTGGCCCCTGTGAATGTAATCTTCCCTCCAGAGTAAACAATTACAAATTGAATGAGATGAAGCCTTGCGACTGAACGCAATGACTTGTGGGTATATTTTAGCCTGACCTACACTAATAATCTTCATCCTTTCCAGCAAGCATGTTATTACATAGATACCATTATTGATCTCAGGAATAGCAGGTTTTTCTCCCATGCTCTGGCTGCTTCCTTTCCACATGTGCTTGGCTCCTCAGGATAATAGCTTTGGAAGGATTGCTTAGGCGTGCGCGAACATAATTCCCAGTTGTGCAACCAACACTCAAGCAACAGGTGTTGAATCGCAACCTCTGAATAGAGGTGTGCATGCAGATAATGTAACAGCATTCCTCATAAGATCTACACAGCTTTTCATCTGAAAATGAAGATTCAAGTTACTAAATTGCAAACAATGTCATGTTCATTGAAAAACAAAAGATCATATTACAGAACATAAAACTAATAATTGTAGGTGTACCCGAATATAACAATAACTGCTCTTAAAAATAAAAAGAAGTGTACTTTAGCATACTTTAAAAAAAGAATACTTATTGTGGTAATAATATACTTTAAATTAATATACTTAATAAATAAATGAATAAAGCGAGTACACTTTCATAATTATTTAACATGGTATTAACTATAGACTTTACAAAAAAGTCAAACTAGATCCTTTATTTTAAACTACATTTTAAATTGTGTTTTAATCTTTTATGTTTTAAGGTACACTTATTTTGATGTGCTGACAACATACTAAAGCACATATAAAGTACTTGATTATAAATGAACTGTTTTTCAATATTACATTTGAAGTTACACACATGACATACAAGTTTCAATAGAAATGATAGTATTTTAATTTACCATAAATATTTGTCAGTACAATCAGCAGTAAACATTAGGCATATTTCAAAGACAACAGAATTATGAAATTACATATAAAGATATACTTAAGAACTATATAAGTGGGTCAGTGAGCACTCAAATTATTGCATTTATTACTATTTTATTAACTATGATAAATTTTCATTTAATTGCAACCAACATGCAGGAAAGTACCTGAAAATATTACATTCAGTTCACACTTAATTATCAATACTATTAGGTGCACTTCTTCTTTATAAGGGTATTTTGTATTTGTATTTGTGTTAATTTAAGTATTACAAATTTGAGGCTTTGATTTAAACATGTTTTTGTTATTGTTGTTGTTTTCATTGTCGAAATGAAAGATACTACCCCCCAAAATTTCAGCATTTCATGGAAGTGTTATATTCTCTTAAATAAAAGACCTTTTGTAAAGATGAGGCTGTTGAATGCTCTGGTTTAAAAATAAAAGTTTCAATTCTACATGCATGAAACTCCTAAATGGAGGACATGGACTCCTGTCTAATGCAGTAACGCTCCGTTCCTATATGCCGTGATTCACAGTGATTCAGTGTTGTGTGGGAGGTCATTTGAGAAGTGGTGTTGGTTCAGTGTGTCATTAGCGTTTCCCCTCCAATTACCTTTTTAAACCGTCTCAAAGGGTTTGACTCTATCCTGACAACCCTGTAATCACAATTCAGAGATGGCAGGAGTGTGACTGAAACTGATAAACCATGCCAACTGTTTAGAAATTTTAGTCAAAAATTGTGAGAACTAAACGTCTTGACTCTGCCTCAATATTTTTGCTTTCAAAATTGATAATTAATATTTGATATTAAGCATAACAAACATATATATTGAATGTAAACCCCCAGCATGCATTTTACAAAATGTCAGGGTAATTTTATTAATTTAAAAAAAAAAATAAAAAAAAAAACGTTTTTCTTTTTTCAAAGGTTTTGCATACGGACAACAACATTGTAAAAGTGATCCTCGTTCATGGATCTGTGAAAATGACTAAAAATGCTGTATTATGCATGCCAGGCCTGTAACTGGCAATGTCAATTTGTGAAGAAACACATACGCACAAATACCTATAGAACGAAAATGTAAAATGCATGAACATGACATCATTTTAAGAAATTTGTGTTTTTGTAGTTTACATGGAGACAATAATGGTGCCATTTTCAAAAACTTGCACTTTATGTAATGACACTTTGAGTAAATAAACAGCCAAGACGCACAAAAAGTTTCCATTTTTAATTGAAAACTGTGTCATGTAAATTAATTTCAAAATTAATTACTTTTCTTAATAATATTTTTTAAGAATATACTGTATATTAATAATTTACTTTAAAAAATCATCATAAATTATAAATGATCAGTGCAGTGCCAAATCTTACATATTTTTACAGTATGTTAACTTTTCTTTGTTTCAAAATATGTAAAATTATATTCTGAATAAATAAATAAATAAATAAATATTGTGTTGATCAAATAAATTGAAAAAAATTATAAAAATCGTATAAACTTTAATTACTGTTGAAATGTCTGGGGTCATTTAAATTTTTATATTTTATTTTGTTATTTTTTAAAGAAATGAATGCTTTCATTCAGCAAGGATGCATTAAATTGATCGAAAGTGACAGTAAAGACATACCGCTGCAAAAGATTATAAAATTGCTGTTTTCTATTCATCAAAGAATCATGAAAAAAATGTTATCATGTTTTCCAAAAAAAAAAAAAAAAAAAAAAAATGAAGCAGTACAACTTTTTTTCAACATTGATAATAATAAGAATTGTTTTTAAGCACCAAATTAGCATATTAGAATGATTTCTGAAGGGTCATGTGGCACTGAAGACTAGAGTCATGATGCTGAAAATTCAGCTTTGTCATCACAGAAATAAATTACATTTCAAAATATATATAAAAAATACACACTTGTGATATTATACATATCAGTGTGTATCCAAATGTGAAACACATTACATACAAAAACCTAGGAAACCTATAAAAACCATGCTGAAAATGCTCACACATTGACTTCTAAACTATTATCATAAACCGCCTGTTTGCTGAGCAGGCGGTGTTCGCTTCCAGAGCATTTAAGGTCAGGACCTCTCATTAGGTTATTCCTCCTTCCCAACATGCCGTCATTGCATTGAACCACCGGTATAAAGCCTCATGTGACTGAACTATAATTTCTCTAATTAATAGACCCATTTCCCTCTTCAAATCCAGCTGGCCTAAAGAGAATGTTATTGGCACCGGGAACACCCATTAATGTACATCTGTCGTGGAAAATGCTTTTTGCTGCTATCAAAGCCTGATCCTGACATGGCAGAAAGAGGAGGTCATAAAGGGATAATAGGATTGTAGCAGCCCTTCGTGGAATAAAAGGCACACACTTCAAGATAGCAACAGACTTGAAATTCATAGCACGACTCGCAAATGGTTGTATCTTAATAGGAATGTCTGCACGTTTATTGCAATATGAGCGGTGGTGAAAAATGACACAGCGGTTTCTGCGTAGTTGTTAATGCACTAAACAAAGAAAACTTGTTTTCATTGAAATTCATCTTTAAAATTGGAAAACAAAAGTTTTGTGGGTTTTGTTCAATGTGTGTTACTTTCAAGGCCATTTATATGCTAGTGTTCTCATAAAAGAGATACGCATTTAAAATAGACTTTCTTTTTGGGTAAATGGTGCAAAATACTGATAACTGATGTTGCACTACGCTGATTTTCGTCCAATCAAATACTCTGTAGAATAAGAATATCTCACCTCGTCAGCCAATCAGCAAATCATGATACATTACTGTGACAAAAGCCAAAAAATGAAGAGAAACAGGTTAAAAATGGCTGGATGCTGAGTTTGTTTCTTAATCAGAACAGATTTGGAGAAGTTTAGCATTACATCACTTGCTCAAACAATAGATCCTCTGCGGAGAATGGGTGATGTCAGACTACCTCTTGTGAAGTAAAAAGCTGCGTGTTTGTAAGAAAGAAACCACTCTCATGTAAGGCCTGAGGGTGAGTACATATTCAGCAAATATAAATATTTAGGTGAACTAAACCCTTTAAACACACTAAAATGCCATCCATGCAAGATTATTTTGGCAATTACATGAAATGATAGAATAACTGTTGATACAGCATTGTAGTGCTAAAACAAAGCTGCTTTGAAAATGTATAAGCAACAAGCTTCTTATAAGTAGTTGAACATCTTTGGCTGCTGTGTCACATCTCACTGTTTTTCAAACATTTTAAAGATGTTATATCAATATAGAAGTATAGTGGTTCAAATTGAAAAAAATAAAATAAAAAAAGTTTGTAAATTTTAATGTAAAATTAAACAAACCCTAAATATAATTAATAAAATTAGAAAAAAAAAAGGTAATTTACATATTTGACTCGAAAAAGAAAAACAATAGAAAAACTGTAACGTCACTACTTAAGTTATTTTCCAACACTGTAGTGTTGTATTGTTCATTCAGCTATCAAACTGCACAGTTTGGGAAATCCCAGCTCTTTCCACAGTGGCAATAAAAGGTCTATAACAAACTATTATACGATGTCTATTTGTAGATAACAATCAAAAACATTACAGTGAAACTGAACCAGAAAACTTTTTAAGCAAATTCATTTTCCATTTCATTTCAAAAAAATTTTAAAAGACGATAGAAATACTGCAATAGAGTCTAAACCTTTGATGGTTTCGTGCATGTGAAAGAAGAATGTCAATATATTTCCCATCTCTGTATTAGTATTGGAGTCTTTTTCATGTTTTGTACTCTGTGAAGGCATTCCAAGCCCTTGCAACCTGAGGACTCTGGACCCGCAGAGAGAGAAAATAAACAAAGTTTCAAAGTATAAATGTCATATACTGGCAGGTTTAGCAAATCTGTAGGTGGTCCCAAGGACTTGCAACATGACCTGCAGACTCTGAGGAAATTCAATTCAGTGGCTCTTTTCATTTCCAGCTATATTGGAACCCAAGCATATGGCAAACAAGTGTTAAAGAACTCTACAAAAATCCACTGTGCTGAAGACACTATAAACACAATAAAGTGACTTTTTTTTTTTTTTACATCTTATTTGTTGGGTTATTCATCCTTTTTGCAAGCAGACTTTGTTATATTACCTCAAAAACATGTGTATGTTACTGATGAAGCATATGTCAGATTGACACATCATGTCTTTATGTTGTCTCCATTTTTATTTTGTTTTATTTTATTTTGTATTGTTTTGTTTTATTTTTACGAAAAGTATGAAAAATACCATAAAAAAATAATCATAGCATACGGAGTGAGTCATGATATAATTGTACGTCTTCTGAAATCATATTATAGTTTTGTTCGAAGGACAGATTGAATTTAGTTGTTTTTCGGGTCAGTGATGAGACAATTTTACTATATTGGATATCATTTTTCTAATATAGTTCAAAAATGCATTAAAAAGCCTATTTGCACATGAAGTGACTTGAATTCACCTCTTGCGTAGTGAGCATGTTTTAAATACTGTATTAAAAATTCATTTTGATATTTTGAAGGGCATAAAGTCAAACATGTTGGTGGATAAACTGTCTCATAAAGAAGAAAGAATCCTAATTAAACTAATGAAACTGAATGAAGAGAAAAGCTTATTACATAGTTTGGCATAATCCACACTAGAGAAAAAATATTTTACCAAAACTGATCTGTCCACAAAATTAAAGTCATGTGGTGCGACAAACAAAAGTCATGTGGTGCAACCAACATGCAGAAATGAGAAATGATATATTAGAGAGGAGCCCAGCAGAACCTCATGACTGTGTGTCCAAAGCCTTATTGGACGGTAATTGTTTCTCCTTGGGATGTCTGTAAAAATAAATTAGCATTGCATCTCTGTGGTAAATCTCATGCCTTTTGATGGCGATTTATTAATGTTTCATATTTATTTGTATAGCACTTTTCACAATATATATCGCTTTAAAGCAGCTTTACAGGAGATGCATGCTTCAACATTATAATTAAGAGTAATTTGTTATCAGAGGTGACTATGTCAAAATAATGTCCATATGGCAGAAATGTACAGTGCTGAGATAATACACATCATTCAGTTAGATAAAGACGCATTTAAGCAGAAATGATTAACATGGTTAAGGCAGTGATTACATGTTAGATTATATGTGATTATAATGATTAAGGAAAATTTGTCAGTTTTGTATATTTACTCAAAGTTGCCATCATCTGAGGTCCTCGCAGCGGTAGGCGTCATCTTCTTAGGTGTTGGGTCTTCTGAAGTCTTCATAAGAAGCTGGATCCAGACTGGAACTTGCACAGTCTTTAGTTACCTCAGGATAGGCACCTAAGGTAGAAACAGAAAAGCAAATAGAGAATAATTAGTGTAGTTGCTGTTCATAACATTTCAAGCAAAGAATAATCGTACACATTTTATCAGGTATAACTGGATAATAAGGTTATGAAATGGATTAAATGAATTCTTAGCTAAAGAGATGTGTCTTTAACATAGATTTAAACAGAGAGAGCGTGTCTGAGACTTGGACATCATTAGGAAGGTTGTTCCAGACTTTAGGAGCCAAATGCGAAAAAAATCTCCGGTCACACTTTATATTAGGTGGCCTTAACTACTATGTACTTACATCAAAAAATAAGTGCAGTGTACTTAGTGGTCATACTGTATTGCAAAACACTTTTGCTGCTAAGGTTAGGGACAGGTTCGGCGGTATGGGTAAGTTTAAAGGTGAGTTAAGGTGTAAGGGATGGGTCAACAGTGTAATAATAATGTAATTACAGATGTAATTACATATAGGTATTTTAAAAATATAAGTACAATGTAAAAACATGTACACAATAAGTGCATTGTACCAAATGATTAATTTAAAGCCACCTAATATAAAGTGGGATAATACCAGAGTTTTGTGACCTTAAAAAGCATGATGGATTGTAGCTTGATATAGGACTGGTTAAGTGCACAGGAGCTAAACTATTTAAGTAAGTAACACTATTTTGTAATTGATATGAAACTTAATAGTTAGCCAGTCAAGGTTGTAAAAGTGGGGTGATAACATCATATTTTCATGATCTGGTAAGAACTCCAGCATTTGGATTTTTGGACTACCTGTAACTTTTTTACTGAAGATGCAGGACAACCATCTACTAATGCATTACAAAAATCCAGTCTAGAGGTCATGAATGCATGAACAAGCTTCTCTGCATCAGAAACAGGTAACATGTTTTGCCAGTGTTTCTAAGGCAGAAAAAGGCTGTTTTTATAACAAGAAATATGAAATATGATATTAATATTTATTTATTCACACTGGAGGAGCAAGTTCTGTATTCTTAAACAACACACTGATCATGTTCATCAGTTACACGATTGTCATCTGTAAACAAAATGTCTGTTAAAAATAATAGCATTTTTATTATTTGATTATTTAAATATCGGTCCCACTTTATATTAGGTAGCCTTAACTACTATGTACTTACATTTAAATCAGTCATTTGATATGATGCAGTTATTGTGTACATACATGTTTTTACAATGTACTTATATTTTTTAAAAATACCTACATGTAATTATCTGTAATTAATCTATGTAATTACATATATAATTTCACTGTTGACCCATCCCTTACACCTTAACCCAACCTTAAACTTACCCATACCACCAAACCTGTCCCTAACATTACTCGTATCCCACCTCAATAGCAGCAAAAGTGTTTTGCAATACAATGCCAACACAATACATTGCACTTATTTTTTAATGTAAATGCGTAGTAGATAAGGACACCTAATATAAAGTGGGACATAAATATCCTATGAAAAAATTGGAAAAAAAAAAGTTTCTATTTTTTTTGTCTTGCACTTGACAGATGTACTTTTAAAAATGGGAAAATTAACAGAAATAAGTTAACAAGCTATAAGGTGAATATATGATGTGCACATTACTGCAAAGTGCAACAGTTACAGTACGGTACTTGGCAGTAATCAAAAAGGATTTACAAAACAGCCTTTGGATTGATACCGTCTTGTAAACTTGTGGTTTTGGATGGCAATTAAATTACAACACGACCTTGTGTTTGTCAAAAAACAGTAGGGATTTCAACTGGGAAAAAAACAGACATTTTGGATTTGGATAACAATAAAATCACCAGCGAGCCCTTGTAATATACAGTACCTTACGACAAAAAAATCCTTAAAATATCAGATAATTACCAGATAATTTTTTTTTTTTTACATCACAGGTTCAGATTGTATGTGATGTGGTGTCACTACATAAAACTTTAATTACTTTTATTAATTAATAGATTAAATAGATTAAATAATGTTAAAAACATTAAAACTGGTGTATTGCATACTGGTGATGACATATGCAAATGCCAACTGTTCTTTGATGCCAACAAAACCAAGCTTGATGTGTTTAGAACATCATGATGGTGGGTAAATATGACGGTGGGTAAATATTTTCGTTCCTGACTAAACTTTTCTTTAGGCAGACACATGCAAATGGCTCATTTGTAGCAGAACTACTAACAGCTGCTATTACGGAGATCTTTTACGGTGACCCCAATCAAACAAAATCAACCTCTCCACCTCTAAATTCCTCCTTACGCTCAACTGGAACCTTCATTTGGGCTCTTTCTCTGCCTTTTACACACTGAAAGACAAAGGCCGTAATGTAAGTTTTCCCTCCAATTACACCTCAAATTGAACCCCAGGGCCCCCGCTGTCTTGTTTGCTCTGGGTCTGGATATGTAGTCTGCTATTTTCTTTCCACAGATGTGCACATCGCACCTCTCTCCTCAGTACAGACTCGCTCCTATTATCCCAGCTGTTGTGTTATGGGTAGCCTTGGACTAGCCGTCTCCAGGGCCCTGTTTTTTCAGCTGCCGCCATCCCCAACTCCCCTCTTGGCCCTTTTTCAGTCTACCCTGAGCAGATGATGACCAACAGGCTGTCTGGCCCTTTCCCCCTGGGGATGTATGATGCACAACCCATATTAAACATGATAAAGAGGTATGACGAAGAGAAATTTGTTTTCTTGATGTAGTTGTTTTCATTTCTCACTACGCTGTTTTGATGTCAATCGTTTGTCTTGTAAATTCGATGGTTTACAATCTTGTTCATCCGCAGTGTTTGACTCTACACGGATCAGGGCTTTGAATATTCTCAGGTTGTTTTTATCAGGTTGAGCCTGCAATCACTCTGAGAGAACTGAATTAATAATAATGAGTAAAGCGAGCGGCACGCAGCAGGCGATCGGCACAGATACTCTAATCGAGACGCTCTTGCAAGACCTGCCATTAAAAGAGTTCACACTTGTTTTTTTCTCATCACCGACAGTAGTGCCAACAAACAGGCCCCTACTGCAGAAGTAATGGTTTCTGCTGGAAACAGGGCTTAAAATTCACACAATCTTATGCAAACAATGGTGCATCTATTGGCACTCTATAAACATAATGTTTTTATTAGCAACATCTTCAAAAACAGTTGCAGGAAACAAATAAATGTAATTTACCTGCTGCAGCAAAGTAAAACCCCACAGTGGGATTCTGGAAGAAATGTTCACTCAGCACAACTGTTATTTATTATGATGTCATTTCATTTATTATGATGCCATTATAGTATTAATATTTTGAATTAGCTTTTATTATTACATTTTCAGTTTTCATTTTCACTATTTAGGTTTAATTAATTATTATTGTTTAAATAAAAAAAAAAAAGGTTTTTTTTGTTTGTTTGTTTTTTTTATTGTTGTTGTTGTTAATGATATTAACCACTCTCAGCACATAAATCATAAAAAATAAAATAATAATAAAAAAATACATGGACCCTGTTACAAACTGTGACCTTAGTGATAGCATTTTAAAGCTCATTCCAGACACAAAGGCCCTAAATAGTACACTAGTCAATGACAAATGAAAATGTCCTTGATAAAGAAAGGAAATATCTTTTATAAATCATGATCAAAATATTTTCTAATTTACTTTTCATCTTTTTGCTGGTTTCGTATGGTTGTGAAAAACCTTTATACCATTTGAAAGAAAAAATGATCTTTTAACGATCCTAAACTTTCATGTGTTGTAACCATCAATTAAAAAGTAATAACATTTTATTCACAGTAAACCTTGGATACATGTAAGTTTACAAAATTAATTAATTATTATTTTTAAAAATTATTTATACATACAGCTTACGGCAGTGTCCCGCCAAAATGAACACCAGTGGCAATAAATCACCAACAACTTTTATACATTTTCACAAAAAATATGATTACATGGGCTGATTATTGATTAATAACACTTGCAATTTAGAGTACTCAAGTAAGAGTCCTGTGAAACACAAGCTATGTCACTCAATTAAAGAGCTCAAAGTCTTGTATAAGCAAGCTAAAATGCCATGGTTGGTTCAGCAAATGGGTTTTTATCTTATGTTTGCTTTTGTTAACACTATCAGTTAAGTTTAGGTGCTGGTTTAATGTAAGTGCTACACTTGTGTAGCATTAACTTTAACAACACCCGCCATGATTTTAATTTTCAAATTGCAGCGATGCATCAAACTAACATAGTAAAGCATTGCCAGCTAAAACTGAACGAGCTTTTAATGCCAATCATTGGACATTTCATTTTGAAAGTGCCAAAAACATTCAAAGAAGCAACATAATATAATTATGCAGAAATGTCACCACTGGCACATTTTTCCAAAGAGCCTGGGTTAAAAATGATGCTGCCATATAAGAGCGCAGCTACGAAACAGCCAATGAAATCGCACGAAATTGGAAGGGAGCAACAGGAGGACCAGGCAGTGGGAAGCAGGAGCCAGAAAATAAATTTAAAAAAAAATGTCAAACTGTCTCCCCACGTCTCATCCATATTTTTCAGATCTTTTTGCCATCTTGTGCAAATCAGTGTGAAAGCAACCGCAAGTCCTTCATCCCTATTGTTTGTTGGCATGCTGTCATGAATAAACTCTCGTGTTATCATGTGTGTGAGTTTTTTTGAGAATGTAATGTCGAGGACAGTGATCTTGAAATTGACACTCCTTGTCAGCAATCTGTTGTGTATTGTGCACACCAACACTTTTTGACGAAACACTAGAAGCTGTCTGTCTTTCCGTGAGTGCAGGGTGACAATCGTGTAGTGTCTCCTGTAGTGTATGATTGGCATAAGACAGCATTGCATATATCTGCTGCAAAAAAAAAAAAAAAAAAAAAAAAACCTCCAAAATACTATATTTAACTGTTTTACAGTGCCCATGATGAACCCTGTCCACCGTCAATAGCGCCTACCATGGGCACATGAGCATTAGAACTGAAGCAATGGAAGATGGTTGCTGGTCTAATGAATCACACTTTTTTTTTTTTTTTTTAGATCAGGTAGATAGCTGGTTATGTGTACATCGTTTACCTGGAGAAGACATTGTAGTAGGATGTGCTATGGGAGGAAAGCAGGCTGGCAGAGGTAGTGATATGCTCTGGGCAATGTTCTTTTGGGAAACCTTTTGGGTCCTGCATTCATGTGGACGTTACTTACCTCCTACCTAAAGACTGTTGCAGACCATGAAGAAGTTGTTAATGGTTCATGAAATCATTTAAAATGTAATTCATAGTTTAAAAAAGTACAGAAATGTTTATGTATAAAATGAATTGGTACACATTTATGCTAAATTAATGTAGGTCCCACTTTATATTAAGTGGCCCTAATTCCTGTATACTTACATAGTAACTAGATGTGTACGTAGTATGTAACCACAGTATAAGTACACATTGATACATAGTATCTACAGCTATAATGTTTGTATAACTACACAAATGTAACAACCCACTGAATGGTATGTGTAAGTACAAGTGTGTAACAGGACATTGGTAACAACACTTTTTGGTAACAAAAGTACAAATGTGTAACAGGACTAACAGAACATTTTGGCAAAGAAAGTGTTACACTTTATATTAAGTAAACAATTCCTATGGATTTACCACGTAATTACTCTGATGTTACACAGCAGCGGCCAGTAAGTTATGCTTTACATATAAATTGTGGTTCCAGAATGTTACACTTTATATAAAGTGGACAGTTCAGAGTTCAGAGTTACCATGTAAGTACACTGGTATTACAGTGGTGCACCAACTCGAGATCTAACTCATCCCACTTTACATATCCCTAAACCTACCCATTTCCACCCCCTGGATCCCATTTCCACCCCTAAACCTACACATCTCCACCCCCTGGATCAAATTGTTACAATTAATCTTATACATATTGTTGTTACAAATGTAGTTATATAATGTCCTGTTACACGAGTACTTGGTGAAATTAAAAAAAAATGTTACCAATGTCCTGTTACATATTTGTACTTACACAAACCATTCAGAGGGTTGTTACATGTGTGCAGTTACAGAAATATTACAGGTCCTAATACGATCAAGGCACAGAAACATAGTAAGGACATCGTTAAAATAATCCATGTGACATCTGTGGTTCAACCGTAATTTTACAAAGCTACGAGAATACTTTTTTGTGCACAACGAAAACAAAAATAACGACTTTATTCAACAATTCTAAACGTAAACAATGTATGCGCGTGGTGCTGCTGACACAGAACACGCATGTGCTGTGCTGTTTACGTTCATATCCAAGCATGCGCATACGTTGTTTACGTTTAGATCATAGCATTTGCATGCGTAGTGATACTATCCACCAGGGTGATGCTGAGAAGACAAACTGTTGAATAAAGTTGTTATTTTTGTTTTCTTTGTGCACAAAAAAAAGTACTCTCGTAGCTTCGCAAAATTACGGTTGAACCACAGATGTCACATGGATTATTTTAACGATGTCCTTACTATGTTTCTGTGCCTTGATCGTGGTACAACCCTTGCTGACTATGGGAGGGTCAGAGAGCTCTCGGATTTCATCAAAAATATCTTAATTTGTGTTCCAAAGATGAACGAAGGTCTTATGGGTTTGGAAAGACATGAGGATGAGTAATTAATGATATATTTTTCATTTTTGGGTGAACTACCCCTTTAAATAATGGCAGTTTAGTATTTGACTTAACCTAAGAACTAATCTGAGCACTACTTACTCCTAATAACCAATAACAACTCTCATACTACTGGTTTAAAATACTGTACATAAGTTAGGTATGGTTAACAAGCTGTAAACAAAGCATAAAGATAACTCTTTACATATTAAACAATTAAACAATAATAATTTGTAAATGACAGTGACAATGAATAAGAACTCAGTGTTTGTATATAGCCTATTAATGTATAAACAATGAATTCCTAGTATAAAACAATAGTTTGAAAATGATTTATATGCACTTTGTTATTTTATGCATATCATAAAGTGTTACCCTGTTCTTTGTCACACCTACATTTGTGTTCTAACTTTTTCTTGCCAATTTTGGCAATTTAGTGCTACAGCACTGTCACTCTTAGCATGGTTTGCTTGTGTTGTAGCATTCCTCATTTGCAACTTGCTTTGCTGCTGTAAATAAGTGTAAATGCAGATGTGTTTGACTTGACTGTCCTGGACTGAATGCATCAATAACAAGCTAGCAGAGTCTTCTGTGGATAAATTAAAAGCTCAGTAACAGCATACAGTGCATTTCATTATTATTTCCTGAGTTGCTTTTAGCTAGAACGAAATGGCATTTAGGAGATATTTTGGGACATTTCAGTGGGTGAAACATCGTGATGCAATTTGTGCAGTCTACAGAGCTCTGTAAGTGCTGTGGCAGCTGAAAAAGGCTGTTGCTTCAGTCAGCATCCTGGTAAGGGCTTTTTATAAAGGCTGTCTATTCTTGTTCTCGCCAGTATTTCCTCATTTCTCATTGGTCATCGGTGACCAGATAGTGTCTGGTGACCTTGATGGTCATTTGAAGATGGATGGACAACAATCTCAGAATCGATCATTTAAGAAGCTGTCAGTTCGTCTCGGGTTACTTGACTGTAACCCTGTTCCCTGAAAAAGCGGGAACGAGATGCTGCGTTTCAATAATGCTGAGAACATTCTTCGTTCTACCGGGTTGTGAAGCGTGTGTGTCAAACACGCCAAGAATTGGCTTAAATAACCTCGGTAGGTGACATCATTTGATTACGTGCACCTGCAGGTTATAAATAGATGTGAGACGTACACATCTTCAGGTTAAACCTTGGTCTGAAGAGACGTCCGGGCACGCCTACAGTGCGGCATTGAGGCACAGCATCTCATTCCCGCTTTTTCAGGGAACAGGGTTACAATCAAGTATCCCGACACGTTCCCTATCAAAAGCTACTCTTGATGCTGCGTTTCAATAACGCTTATGAGAACAATAATACCAACGCCGCTGCACTGGAAGTGTCTGGACCACCTAAGGTTGTGTAGTGTGTGTGCATAAACATTGAAGAGGTCTCAGACATAACTCTGGAATGTTGACTCAAGCACATGAGAGCCCGGAGTAGCACGGACATCGAACTATAGAATCTGACAAATGTGTGCGGAGAGGACCAGCCTGCCGCATCACACACTTGTTGCAAGGGGACACCTCTTGCCCGAGCCTTAAAGGAAGGAGCCTTGCCTTGTGTCATAGTAAAGAAAGCAACCCACCTGGTTGAATTGGCCCTAACCCCTAGAGGTGAACCTTGACCGCACGCCTCGTAGGCTAGGGCCATAGCATCCCTCACCCAATGTGACATTGTTTGTCTAGTGGCAGCCATAGCATATGAAAAGCTGCTCTGACTTACGCCACTGACTAGTGCGGTGGACATAAATCTGAAATGCATGTACTGGACACAGTAAGTGAAGTCCTTCTTGCCCCAGTGTCGTGAAAGGCGGAGGTCAGAAAGCTTCAAGAACAACCGGATATACGGTCGAGAATTGAACTTTGGAACATAATAGGGTGAGGATGCAAAATAGATTTGACCAACCCAGGGGCAAAGTCTAAGCAGGATGACGAGACTGACAGAGCCTGCAAATCCCCAGTTCTCCACAGAGAAGTAACAGCCATGAGAAAAACCATCTTCAGAGTCAGAAACCTGACAGGCGCTGACTCTACATGTTCAAAATGGGGTCCCAACCAGACCCTTCGGGCACTAAGGCTAAGTCATACGAAGGGACTGTCGCTCTGGTGGGCGGCCTCAACCGCTGAGCTCCACAAATGAGGCAGGCAACTGAAAGGTGCTTTCCTACAGAAACACCGTCATTTAGAGCGTGGCAAGCTGAACTGGTGGCCACATAGACTCTGAAAGTACCAGGACATGTGCCTGAGGACAATTAGTCTTGCAGGAACTCCAGCACTGAAACAACTTGGCAGTGAACTGGGTCTACATGGTGTGCCATACACCAATTCTGGAAAATGTGCCATTTGAAAGCATAACTCCTTCTAGTGGAGGGAGCCCTAGCGCTTAGAATAGTCTCTACTACGTCAGCTGGAAGCCCAGCATCTCTCAGTTGGTCCCCCTCAGGGGCCAGACATGAAGGTTCCAGAGCTCGGGCCGGGGATGAAATACTGTCCCCTGTGCCTGAGATAGGAGATCTCTCCTGACCGGAATCGCCCACGGCGAGCCGTCGAGGAGGGATATTAGATCTGAGAACCATATTCTGGTCGGCCAATGGGGCGCTATCAGTAAGAGGCGAGACCCCTGTTGACGGACCTTGGCCAGGACTCCCGGGAGCATGGCGATCGGGAAATGCATAAAGACCCCGTCTGGGCCACGTATGAGCCATAGCATCCAGACCCAGGGGAGCTGGATGAGTCAGAGAGAAGTAGAGGGGACATTGTGCTGTCTCCTGTGAAGCAAAGAGGTCCACCTCTGCTTCGTAAAATCTTTCCCAGATTTGACTGACTATTTCGGGGTGGAGTTTCCATTTACATTTGTGGCCAGCTTGTCTGGACAGCAAGTCTGCTCCCACATTCATATGCCCGGGGATGTAAATCACCCTGAGGGACAGGAACTTGTCCTGTGCCCAAAGCAGAACCTGCTGCGCTAGCCTGTTCAGGCGGCGCGAACGCAGTCCGCCCTGGTGATTTATGTAAGAGACTACCGCTGTGTTGTCCACCCGCACTAGGACATGGTAGCCTCTCAACTGCTGGAGGAAGTATTTCAGGGCCCGAAATAGAGCCATCATTTCGAGGCAATTGATGTGCCAATCGAGAAGATGGCCTCTCCAGATCCCTTGGGCTGGACGGCCATCCAAGACCGCACCCCAGCCCGTGAGGGAAGCGTCTGTCGTTAGCATCTTGCGACGACAACACGGACCTAGAGTGGGACCCAAAGTCAGAAACCGGGGTCTGAACCACATAGAGAGGGTACGAAGCCCCTGGCGCGTAACCCTTATTTGCCTCTGGGGATTGGCCCTTGGATGAAATCCCCTGGCTCTGAGCCACAACTGAAACGATCTCATGTGCAGGAGGCCCAATGGTATCACCGTGGATGCAGCTGCCATGAGACCTAAAACCCTCTGAAGGTAATGAACAGTAATTCTCTGGCCTAGCTTGATGTTCTTTAGGGCGTTTAGAATGGATTCGACCCGTGCAGGAGACAGCAGGTGCCTGCATTGTGATCGAATCCCATACAACCCCCAAATACGTTGTCCTCTGAGCAGGAGAGAGAACGCTTTTCTTGGCGTTGAGTCTCAACCCCAGAGATTCGAGATGAGCTAGGACGACATCCCGATGTCGAAGCGCAAGCTCTTGAGACTGTGCCAGAATCAGCCAGTCGTCTATGTAATTCAAAATGCGGATGCCCTGGAGTCGCAGAGGAGCCAGTGCTGCATCCATGCATTTCGTGTACGTGCGGGGTGATAAAGCTAGGCCAAACGGAAGAACCCGATACTGGTAAGCTTCGCCCCCGAAAGCGAACCTCAGGAACTTCCTGTGTTGTGGCAAGATTTCTACGTGAAAATATGCGTCCTTGAGATTGATTGTCACGAACCAATCACCTGATTGGATCTGAGACACAATCATCTTGATTGTCAACATTTTGAACTTGTATGTTCTGAGGTAGCGGTTCAACCCGCGAAGATCTAAAATCGGACGCAACCCCCATCTTTCTTGGGAACCAGAAAATACCTGCTGTAATAGCCTGACTTTCTGTCTGGCAGGGGAACACATTCTATGGCCCCTTTGTCCAGCAGAGCTTGCAATTCCTGTGTCAACAAATGCACTCGTTCTGGTTTCACGGAAGTGGAGACCACGCCGTTGAAACACGGAGGCCGATATGCAAACTGAATCCTGTAGCCTTTCTCTACAGTTCTTTCTACCCACGGAGAGATATTTGGCAGTAGCTTCCACACTGCCAGCTTCTCTGAAAGGGGCACTAGTTTTGACACTTCGCTTTGATGGGGGGATGTTAGATGTCCGGTATCCTGAAACGTGGCAGGAAGCAACCAAACACGTAACATTTCGCTGGAGGCCGCTGCTCCCCGAAACACCCTTGGCGGCGAGATTGTACAGCGGTCCCCTGAGGGTGCCAGGAAGGAGTCTTTATTCTCTGTTGGAACTTTTCGCGCCCCTCCCGGGGGGGGGGCACACCCCCACGGTCCTGGGCGCGCAAGCCTCAGGACTTCTTTTTAGAGGAGATGATGCTCCTCAGGTCCGGTCTCTTTGAGGCGGACTGTGAAGCGCGGCGAGCCGCACCCCAGTCTCTACGAGGGGGTGCTCGGGTCGCCACACTCTCTTTTTGCGTTTCACGCCTCAAAGGAACCGGACCTGGTCGGGACCGGGTGGCCGACGGTCCTGACTCTTGAGCACGGCGGGGAAGAAACCTCACAAACGCTTCCTCATAGCGCTTCGCCTCCCGAAACCTAGTGGCGACGGTGTTGACGGCATCGCCAAATAGGCCGGAAGGCGAGATGGGGGCATCAAGGAGGAAAGCACGGTCTTTGTCCCTGATGCCCGTGAGGTTGAGCCACAGATGTCTCTCCGTGGACACCATGGCAGCCATAGAACGGCCGATGTCACGGGCCGTCTGCTTGGTCGCACGGAGAGAGAGATCTGTGGCCCGGCGCAGTTCTAAAAACGCCTCTTCATCGATAGACCTGCCTGTGCTCAAGTCTTTGAGCAGGTCAGCCTGGTACGCCTGCAAAACTGCCATAGTGTGCAAAGCAGTACTAGCCTGACCCGCTGCTTGAAAGGCTTTCCCCACCAGTGAAGATGTTACACTGCATGGCTTGGTGAAGATGTGAAGATGTTACACTGCATGGCTTGGAGAGTTGCTTTCTTTAATGATGATGAGCTCCCAGGAGAGAGATAGCCCGCGAGCGTCTCTTCAACTGGGGCATCATCATATAGCCCCGTGCCTTTGCATCAACGATAGTCAAGTAGATCGACATCAATGGCACAAAAACACGGGACGAATACGGTCTGTACCAAGAACGAGTTACCTAGTCATGGAGGTCACCGAAGAAGGGGAGAGACCATCGCTGAGGCCCCTCCCCCCGGCCACCCGACAGATATCTGTCGTCTAACTTTGAGCGTTTGGAGGTCTCTTGCTCCTGCGGCCAGTCTAGATGTAATCGATCGACTGCCCGAGTAACCACCTCGAGTAACTCCTCATAAGCTTTTTCATCACGAGAGGAGCGCTCTGAGGTGGCACTTTCCACCTCCCCAGAAGCAAGAGATGAAGTCTCTCGGTCCGTTCAGAAGAGGCGCCGAGCGCGCGAAGCGGGCGCGGACGCGAGGGCTTCAGGATCCGGCGAGAGAAAGGGGCGGATCTGTCTCACGCGCCTCTGCCAGATCGACACGCGATCCCCACGAGCTTTTGAAAAATGCGAGCCGCGCACGAAGCACTTTGATTGAAAACAGATCGCAGTGCTCGCACTCGCCCTCGAGCCCGAGGATCGCGTGCTCTTCCCCCAAGCACTCGAAACAGAAAGCATGACGATCGTCGTCAGAGAGCTGCCTCTGACAAGGAGGCAAACACCTCCTCTCCTGATCAGCCATAGTGAGTAGTTATATTTCTTCTACTCTGCTTCCTGCTTTATTTATTTACGTTACTGAACGCAGCGCTTTATATGAGTTAAACTTTAGTTTCACTATTAGTTTCAACTTCAAATCGCACTTTTCTCCTCACACACACACACAACAACAATGCGGTCCTTGAAGACAAAAGACCTGAGGATGTTTCCGCGTCACATCTATTTATAACCTCCAGGTGTTCGTAATCGAGTGACGTCACCTAACCGAGGTTATTTAAGCCAATTCTTGGCGTGTTTGACACACGTGCTTCAACAACCGGTCGAACAAAGAATGTTCCCTAATAGCGCTTTCAGCTGCCTTGGCCGAGAGTAGCTTTTGATAAGGGAACTGACATACTATATCTGTGGAAAATCGCCAGATGTGTTTTCTAGAACTAGAGTGCAGGTGTGGTTGAGTATACCAGCATAATATATGCTGCAGAACGAGACTTGTAGGATGGATGAGAGTAAAGTTGTGGCAAGAACTTGGTTATTAGATAGGTGTTGTAGGTGCATTCACTGCAGGACTCAAATTGAAAACCAAATATTTTACAGTTTCTGAGATTTGTCAAAAATCATTGACAAAATTGCATAGTGTGTTCTGAGCTTTACCTCTTAACACCTAATGCACTTTCTGTTATATTCTGCACTCTAAATTTGCAGAAGAAGGGCATACTAGCCAATATTTTTGACACACAGGATTTGTTGTAGGTTTTACTTGCAAGCTGTTGCAAGATGGAGGAATCCTGATCTCATAACAGCAATAGAAATGGAAAGATTTGAGTTGCATCATGGGACAGCCCTGTGAAAAATCGATGCTAACTCATCATATTCCATTCCAGGCAGCTGGATACAGACTCCTAACACATAACCAACATATTAGTGTATTCTATTTTTTTCCATTTTCACTTTTTCCCAGTTTATTAGTTAAAATTAAACAATAATCACAAATAATTCAAATAAGTTTTCAACATAAAGTTACATTTCAATAAAAGATTACAAAAACTTCTTTCTTTTTTATGTTTAGAACAAGGTTGACCAGTGAATCATTAACAATAAGAAAAGAATTGATTTTTTTTTTTTTTTTTTTTTTTTAAAGACAGGATGTCAGATGAAGCTTTTAGCTGGAAAGTTTCTCAATTTAATAATTTTTTTTTTTTTTAAGTTCCGTTTACTAAATATAATAGCATTATACAGTATAATTACGATGGAAAATATAACAATTCCAGTTTACAGAACTTTCATGAATTGAATAAAAACATACCTGATGTGCAGATGTGATCTTGCTTTTTTAAGCACAGTTGTCCTCTGTATCTCCCAATTCTATGTCTTAGTAAGATATTTAAATGCTTAGTTTTATGATCAAAGTTCAGTAGTTTTTTTATTGTTGTAACAAAACAATGCAATGCAATGCAATGGAAATTGAGATGTACAAAATAAACATTCCTCAAAAGTTTGATATATCATACTTAATACTTACATTTTAACATGATTTTCTGTTCTAAAAACAGATTTGATAATCAAATAAACATGTATTAAAGATAAAAATTGTTTATCTTTAAATATTATTCATTCTTACATTTATTTCAGTGAAAATATGCATACCACAACATGATCAATTATACTAAAATGTATTTTATTTGAAAAAAAATATAAACTATTAATTAGACAACAGAAGACACATATTGTGGAACATAGTTTTTATTTGCATATCATATATGATACAATGGAGAGCTTTATATGGTTAAAAGTAAAGTGTGTTTTGTAGGATTAATCATTAAGAGATGTATCGTATATGCTTGAGAGATTAAACTGACGCTAGATCTGCTAATGGCTGCTGTATCTACAACAGATGTATGTGTATTTGGATCTCGTTCTATTGTAATAATTCTGTTGTATTTCAGTTGCCACTAATGTGTCTAAGCTCTCATCCCTATATCCTTATCTTCTGTAATCCATTGGGACAGAGCCTGTCATTAAGTTCCCCTTTTGACCTCGGCATTTCTGTGGCCATATTGTCCATCCCTTCCCATGAGGTCTTCCTCCAGTCCAAATGAAAACTCAGATCTCTCCTACAATCAGCTAACTCAGAAAACTACCAACCTATCTCTCATTCTGCAAGGTCTCTCCATGTTGTGACCTTTCTTGCTAAGCTTTCTTCTACAATCGTTTGCCTCTGTCTCCATAAAATTCAGTTCCTGCAGCCCACGGCCTCCTACCAGCATAAGGCGGCTACCCTGCTGAGACACACGTGGTGGATTATATTACCTGATGAAGAAATATTCGCTGCTGATGACTGAACCTGATATCTTTCACTCTCGCACACATAAGAGAACATGTGAAGGAAGTGAACCAGACATAATATTCTTTCTATAATGGAATGCAATGATAATCAGTGTCAGGGAAGCCATTTTTTAAACTATAAGCTACAAGATAGTCATGATTTAAGGTTAAAATTAAAGTATGCTGCTTTTCAATGTTAAAATAATTTCTCTTATTCTAGATCAATATGATTATTTTTATGTACACTTTATATAATATATATTTATTTACTAGAAAAGAAATACAGTGTATATTCTAGTTGTAAATGTTAAAATGTTATTACTTTTTCTTGATGGTTACACCACATGACATTTAACAGTGATTCAATTAAACTTTCCTGAAAATAATATAAAATGTATTTCAAAACCACAAGAAACCAACACGAATACAAGACTACATTTGAAAGAGCAGCTCATGTGTTTTAAACTCGATTTTCAAAGATTGTTGCTTTACTTTAACCTCCAAATCGGGACAGTTTTTGAGTTACGCCTCTCGTGAAAATGAATTGTGACCTTGCAGGTAACTTTTCGAGCAGTTCTCTACGCTTCACTTTGCACGCCTCCTCTCACGTTGGCTGATATCCTGTCACCTCACAGAAACAGGATAAGCAGTCTCTTTACCTGCTAGAAGCCAAAAAATGTGGGAGGATGATAATAGCAGTGTGCAGATCAGATCAGTGTAATTCCACAGCTGCATCTAATACACATCCATTAATAATTATGTTTTAATTGGATTCTTAGCTAAAAGTATGCTTCTCTGGATTTGAACTTGACACCCTTTTCACTCATTAACAACATTCACAGCACTGTTCCTAGTGAGCAGCCATATAACATTAATAAATAATGATTGTTATCAATAATTGATCATTTCTGTGACTTTATGACACAGACATAAATCATTGTTGTTTGTCTGAGTCTCTGATTAGCCCAACACAGCAACATCTGCAGTGACATCTGGCTGCATGGTTTAATGATATAATATCTGTGTAGTCCAACTAGTGAAATGGCAAAGTGTCCCGAAACCTGTCTGAAAACAGTTATTTTTGCAGTCTAGAAATCACTAGAAATCAATCAAGCTACCAAATCTAAAGTACTAGTAATCAGCAAAACTAAAACTGAAGTAAAATTAAAGATACACCTATTTCTGTAAGCAAATAAAATGATTTTTTTATCTTAATAGTTTGCCACAACCAGATGATGTCACCATAAAATAAATGCATTAAATCAGTGAATCTTCTTTTTCATTTTCATTTTGAAACTAAACTCTGACTAAAACGAATCTATTTCCTAATATGTGCTTTAAAAGAGAAAGTCATGTTTGATGCTAATGTTTGATACTACACTGCTAAGTAGCTTCTGTTGAAAAAGCTACAATTTTATAAACAGCTGATCTACTGTCACATGAAAAATAAACTGTAAAAAAAAATGTAGAGAAAACAGTATTGTAAAGGAATACGTTTGACAAGAAAATACTTTTTCAGTCTTTCTGCTTCAAATTTTAAAGTTTAATTCAATGTGTTACTGGCTGTTTCTTTGTAATTATTTGTGAAATTTAATACTTACTGAAACAAAAAAATTGTTTCAGTAAATCCTACCTATTTTTCAGCATTGATAGCTATTATTACTGTTACTTTTAGTTAGTGTTACTGTCCTCTTCATCTGATGACAGAATATACTAATGGCGTCTGTTATAAGCTTCTAATAATATACCCACAGTCACAGACTAAAATGTGTACATATATTGTCAGTGGGCGAAAAATGTGTTTGAAGGCCTCCAGTTTTACACCATTTTGGTGGAACTTTTCAGATATGAAGCCAATTTGTTTGACTGTTTTTCCTGTCCAGCTTGAAATCTGCCAGCATTGTTTAGTTATGCACAAATATGTTAATTTAATCATGTTAACATGATGCATAGTTCCTGTAAGTGTCTACAATGATATTGTGCATGATATGATTGTGCAGGACAGAGTGCATTGCTTTAACATAAATCGTTCTTACAAAGCAGGAAAAGATGATATGGATGTGCTTAAAACTACACTCTTCAATTTGTGTATGGAAATGAGTTGCCTGTTTGAATTAGCATGCACATAACTACCTCAGAGGATTTGCATCAAGCAATTTTCTAACTTATGCAGCAGCTTCTAAATATGATCTAAGTCTGGTTTCTCCTGATAGATAGCAGGGATGTGAGACACAAAAGAGAAGCAATCATTTGTAGATATAAGCCTTCTATGATGGAAATTGCTTCAAAATTTTTTTTTTTTTTTTTTTTTTTTTGGTCTTCTTCTTTCTTTTCACACTTTGTCTTTTTCACTGGTCCATGTCTGAAGTTTGCTTGTCTTTGAAGTGTACTATTTCAACTAATGAACATCAATAAGATTTACAGGCCCCATTATGAAAAAGTGAGTCTGCCAAAATAAGACAATGACAACTTGATTGGAGCCACAGGCAACAACAATAGATGCTTTATGCATGAAGTGTGGAGCATATTAGCATATTAGAAGTGTTTTTAACTGTATATGACTTAAATAAATAAAAAATATTTTCATATGAAATAATTTTCAGGACATTTAAGACATATTCCACATTACTGTAAATGCAATATATATTTTGTTCAAATTATGCAGTATTTATAAATCATGCTAGAATTATTTTTTTTTTACCTAACATACAGTATGTTGATATTAAAAGAATAGTCCACTGATCAAATGTTATTTCCTCAGTCTTAAAGTGATAGTTTACCAAAAAAAAAAAAAAAAAAAATCTGTCATCATTTACTCTCCCTCAAGTTGTTCTAAACCTGAGTTTCTTTTTTTCTGTTGAACACCAAAGAAGATATTTTGAAGAATGTTGGTTGACAGTAGCCATTGACTTCCACAGTATGGAAAAAAAAAAATACTATGAAAGTCAGTGGCTACCATCAACTGTTTGAGTCTTCAAAATATCTTCAGCTATCCCTTTATGATGTGGCCAAATTAGCAAAATGTAGCATTTTTCAGACATTTTTATCTTAACAAGCAATAAGCAATTAATCAAAAAGAGACAAATAAACAAGTACCAATTAACACAGATTCAGACATTGTTTCAGAACATTGGATTAGGCATTCTCTGTTGGGAAGATCATTCCACCAGCAAGGAACAGTGAACAAAAATGTTCTGGAAAGTGATTTTGTGCCTGTCTTTGATGGTACCATGAGGCATCACTCACTTACCAACCTCATGCTTCTGGAGGGGCTGTAGACTCGTAACAGAGATTAAAAGTAGGAGGGTGCAGAGCCCATGGCTGTTTTGTATGCAAGCATCAGAACAGTAGCCAGTGGGGAGAGATAAAGGGAGGTGTGATATGGGCTCTCTTGGGCTTGTTGAAGACAAGAATGCTGCTGCGTTCTGAATCATTTGCAGAAGTTTGATTGCACTTGATGGAAGTTTACCCAAAAGATCACTGCCTTGAAATGACAAGGGCCTGGACAAGAAGTTGTACAGCATGCTCTGTTAGGAAGGGCCTGATCTTCCTGATGCTGTGCGGTGCAAACCTGCATGATCAAGCTGTCTTTGAAATATGCTCTTTGAAAATCAGCTGGTGATCAACAGTTACTCCAGGTTTCTGGTCAAACCAGATGGGATAACTGTTGATGAACCTAGCTGGACGGTAAAATCGTGCTGTACAGTTGGAGTAGCAGGAGAGACGAGAAGCTCTGTCTTTGCCAGGTTGAGCTGCAGGTGATGTTCTTTCATCCATGTTGAGATATCCACAAGGCAGTCTGAGGTTTTTGCAGCTACCGTTGGATTGACTAGTTGAAATGAAAAACAGAGCTGTGTGTCATCAGCATAGTAATGGTAGGAGAAACCATATGCCTGTATGATGGGTCCCAGTGATGTATATGGAGAAGAGAGGGGGTCCAAGAACTGATCCCTGAGGAACCCCCTTGACCTTTTGACGTGTTTTGGATACCTCTCCTCCCCAGACAACCATGAAAGACCTGTGAGATTCAAACCAGTGAAGTGGAGTTGCTGTGATGCCCAGTGATGAGAGGGTGGACAAAAGGATCTGATGATTCATAATGTCAAAGATGGCAGAAAGATTTGGCAGGATGAGAACTGCCTGAGAAATTTTGTTGAAATTCCACAGGTAAAAATGATCCATTGTCTACTGTCAATATTGTAGTGATGCATGAAGCATAGAAGTTACTTTCAAACCAATTGTCGTGACTGTACATGGGAAAATCTTTCGCCCTTATTTGACATTTCCAATTACGTGAACTCCAATTGAAATGACTGGGTTTTGAACATGAAAATTTGCTGAACAACGGTAAATGTAACTGCACCTTTGTGCCGTGCCAAACCCTTAAATCTTTGTTTTTCTGTGAAACACAAAAGGAGAATTTTACTGGTTACTCTTTTCCATGCAATCGAGTGCAATCTCCGTGGGGACAGAGGCTTTTAAGTTTTAAAAAATGAAAAAAAAAGTACCATAAAAGTGGTCCATACAAACTAAGACTATGTGCCTGAAGTCTCAGAAAAAAATGTACAAAATTGTCACTGGGATGAGACCCTTTCAAAAGCAAAGCAGTCACAAGCGCTGTGCGAAGTGTGTGACCGCACAGGGCCTCACACTTTAGGGAGCCTCGCAAAATTTGATCAGGGATCGCAAACAACATTAAATGGAAGTTGTGATAGTCTTTTCTTTCCTATTGTGACATACCTGAGTGAAACGGCTTCTCAAACAAGAATTTTTGTAGGGTGAGATTTAATTTGATCCATCGGGAACTGATTGGATCATTGTCATTTGCTATTGCTGTAATCTCATATAAGTGACAGGTTGTCCTGCCCTTGTGCCAATGTAGACGTCATCAGAAAACAGAAAAGATGCCATTGCAGGGCGAAGTTATTTTGATTAAACGAGGGCACATGAATTAAAACTAATATTAATAATGTACATGGATTAATCATTTATAACAAACACTTCAATATTCCATTAAAAAATAAGAATAGTCAGTTTTGATTTCATGGTTATTTTAACGTCATGTGCGATGTATTTTGAAATGACAGGAGAGCGACTTCACTTTTACTTATCACTTATCACTTCTATAATTTACAGATATAAATTTTTATTTTACTACACTATTATTATAACACAAAATAAAATAAAAAAAAACTTCCTGGTGAGGCCCATATGCCTGGCATACTTTGCAAAACCGAATGGACTGAGGGGGGCGAGGGAAGTATTATTATAGATTATGAGCTCATATTTGGCCAGAAGCAATGGTTTAAAGTTAAAACACCTTAATGATGGATTTGTTTCTTACAAACGCACATCTTTTCACTTCACAAGATGTTAATTGATTGACTGGAGTCTTGTTGGTTATTTGAGGATTATTGTGATGTTTTTATCAGCAGTTTGGATTCTCATTCTGACGGCACCCATTCACTGCAGATGATCCATTGGCAGTGTTGGGGGTATCACATTACAAGTAACGCAAGTTACATAATTAGAATACTTTTTCAAGTAGCAAGTAAAGTAACACATTGCTTTTAAATTTATAACAAAATACCTGAGTTACTTTTTCAAATAAGTAATGCAAGATACTTTGTTTCCCCATTTTTTCACTGATGCCTTTCCTGTCCTGTGTTGAGAGAAACTAGGAGTGAGGTGCAGAGGCACTTTCTTCAGACTGAGGCTTAGTAATTTCATTTTTGGTGCAGGGCTTTTACAGATGCCAAAAATATAACTTTAGGATTTTTTGTTATTAAAAATGAATATGCAAGCCCAGCTCAGGTGACAAAAGGTAATGCAAACGTAACATAATGCATTACTTTCCATAAAATGTAACTAAATAATGCAATTAGTTACTTTTATGGAGCAATGCAATACTGTAATGCATTACTTTGAAAAATAACTTTCCCCAACACTGTCCATTGGTGAGCAAATGATGCAATGCAAAATTTCTCCAAATGTTTTTGGATGAAGTACAGACTCACATCTGCATCTTGTATGGCCTGAGAGTGAGTACAAAACCTTGAAATGAAGACATTATTTTTGTTACTTGCTCATCAAATATCGGATTAAGCTGAACCAATAATAGAAATTGCTAAAGCAAGGAAAATGTTGTATGTTGTATGTATGGTCACTCTCTTGAAGCAGCTCATACAGAAATTAAAGAATACCGATGCAGCCAGTATAATTTCATATCCGTAATGACCAATACAGTCTACTAAGACCAGCTGCAATAATCAGTTGCATGTTCTCTGCTAACAACATGCACCCAAAATGGTTTAAAACATGCTTTTTGGAGTTTAGTAAATGTCTTTAGTAAATCCTCACAGTAGCATTTTTTATTTTTTTTCCCAGAAGAAGCTTTGCGCTGCTGCAGATTGTTAGTATATCTGGCCCAGTTGCCCTTAGGTACTTAAATTCAAACCTGTCAGGTTTACAATACACGATAACAATGTTTATGCAAAAAATAAAGAAAAAATCACAGTGTTTTGCGATTAATAAGCGCCATCTGAGCTTCCCGACTCTTGACAAACACCATACGCCACTGGTGTGTGAGGTTAGTAATAGTGAACAATGATATCTTATCAGTGTTCTTCCTAAGGCCCCGTGGACTCACTAACCTTGCAGCCACCGACGAACACCTTCAGTTCCTCTGCGTCCCCCCGCAGCTGTGAGAACTGGATCCACTATTTACTTGATGAAAGACAGCGGATGACCCTGGAGAAAACTAATATGCTCATTAGCATTGCTGAGTTTGCCTGCGAGTAGTTCATGTGCATTAATGAAGTAAAGAGAGCAGCCAAACAATTGCGGCCAAGCTGGCGTTGGAATTCCAACAGAGTGCCGTACACGACTCCCTAATGGCCCACAGATCTTCAGTCCGGCCGAATTCAACACCACCGCCTCAAAATAGCCCCACGGCCCTGTGCTGAAATCTTAAAAATGGTGTTTGCTTAGAAGACAAACAAATAAACTAATCTAAAACAGAATGCGGTTGTTTAGCAGCCCAGCACTGCAACAACAGCACTTTTTCATGCAAGAGAAATTGTAGTTTCGTCTTCACAAACGTCTCCCTTGGGGGTTGTCTCTATTTTTTTCTGCATGAAAGGCCTGAAGATTTCAGCGGTGGTTAAAAATGATCCAGCGAGGCAAATGAGTTTTTATCTTCCTTCAATTTTAAGTCAAGATGGAGTCCACGGATTCTATCCATGGATATCTGAAGCCTGGGGTTTGATATGCTTGCTATTCCAACGAGTGGATTATTTTGACGTAATTGATCATTGACATTTTCCGCAGGGCTGCCCAGATATTGTGCATGCCTTCCGCGGGGGGCAGGCAAAGGCCAACGTTATCAAAGTCCTCACGCCATCGTGGTGGTGAAGTGGTGTCTGGCTTTTGGGTGCCGGCCACATGGTGCGATGACATTTTAGCATGGCCGACCCCTAAGATGTGAGCGTGGGTGAATGCAATCTGAGATTTTCATGCTCCATGTATGCATGCCAAGGATTGGGTCATCCCATCCTCTGAGCCTCAACAGGCTCTTTTTATATAGTATTACATAATATTATATAAATAAAGTATATTGTGTAGGTTTATTTAATCAGTTACAGAAGAAAATCTGCCAGGCAAATACTATACTAGTATTTTTTTTTTTTCCCAGCTCTTACATAAATAGATCTGTTTATAGATACAATTAGCACCTGCTCCGTGGAAAAATGCAATCAGACAGGAGCACAAATTATATGGAGCTGTTGCTGGGGAAATTGAACATTGTTCTTGACAACACAAAAGGGCAAATTAAGAGACAATAAAGAAACCAGCTTTCTTTCTCGGCTTGTCACATGATGAAATAATCTGCCACATCTATTATCTTTTGAATCAGCTATGCTGCCTTTACAAGCTGTTACTGGGCCATAATGTGCAGTTTCACATACAATCAGCAACATTTGAAAACAAATATTCCCTTCACATGTATCTACAACCAAAACGTTTTTGGACATTTATGGTAAGTCACATATATAAAAAAACAAACATGTGAATGTCTTTGCACTAGATAACAAAATAGCAAAATTAAAGCACAAGCATTACTTTCAAGGAAAACATTTCACCAAAAAAAAAAAAAAAAAGTTCAGAATTTAAATTATAAAATAATCCATTGTTTCAATTCACTCTTATGTTCTTTTTTTAATTAACTGATTCTTTTCTTTTAGTTAAATTAAGGTCATATTAAAGCTGCCTTAGCATGCCTTCATTCATTTTTCTTATTTTCAAATTAATTTTATGTATAAAATTGTATCGGTTTACTCTTGTCCCAGACCTTGAATCTAAAAGCTATGAAAATTCATCACGCATATGAATGAATTATTAAAACTATAATCATCTAAACAAAAAAGAAACAAACCATGTAAATCTTTTTGTTAAAATTATTTTTTAAATAAAAGAAAACATGAAATAAATATATAAAATGCATACATACATACATTATGACCCACAGTTGTAACGTCATTTCCACAGCACCAAATTATTTTGCCTCTAATGATGTCTTTTCAAAAGTTTACATGTTTATCAAGAAAACAACAGTGTCAGTCAAAAACTTGAGATGAAATAACGCATGACATGTAACGAAAAAGAAAATTCAAGGTGAATATCACCAGTGAACAGAATATTACAATTGGAGTTTTTTCCTATCAAAACTGTCAAATTCTGCAAAAATGCTGAAAGTGTTATTTAACTGTATTTATTCTACATAAAATACTAGCTTTGAAATTAGCCTTAGCTAAAAAAAAAAAAAAAAAAACACTGTGTGCAATATATGATGTGGTGGAAACGACTGTGGTGGGGATTTTAATTGTTTTTTCAGAAAAAAAAAAAAAAAAAGTTGGACACACAGTTGGACATTGTTAGTGGACCAAATAAATAAACCAGTGAGAGTGTGAAAACTGTTTATTAATAAGGTTCATGGGCCCAGAAGTGCCCATAGTTGTATAAACACCCCTATACATTTCAAAATTAAACTGAGGGGAACTATTTTCTTAATTTCACTAAAACTGAGCAGTTGGTTGAAATTGAGAAAAACTTGTGCATAGTTTGTTTGCAGATACCACTAGTATGACAATTTGTCTAATAAAATGAAATAAATTTTAAATGTGGTTTAGGTTTGAGGCCATTATAAACCATAGCATGTAGTACATCTAGAATGTATCTTGTAAAAATAATTGGATATTTAAGTATGTCAAAGCAGAAAAAAACACTGAATGACAGATTGAAAGAAAAAAAGAAAAAGAAGCAATTCAAATTAAACAGATGTTTTTGTGTAAACTTATTGGATAGCTCAAGCACTTTTCTTCTTTAAGAAGTTTTACTTGTGCAAATTTAATCAGTGGCTGCTTATAATGCAAATTTAAAAAATGACTTTCAGTTGGTCTGGACAAACAGACTTAAGTGTGTACAACAAGAAACAGATGCTCATCAATGTACGCAAACCTTTCTAGTTATCCATAGCACATGATTCTGAAGTAGCCCGAATTGACTGTATCGTTATGCTTGACAGCTCAGTAACTAAGAGATCTTTGGTGAAATGAATCCATAGAGCCATGATGACCCTAAGCCAGTTGCTCATCAATGCAGACCCATTTATCAAAGCTAGAGACACTGAGAGCCAGAGATAGAAGGGGAAAAAAGATTGCTGTCTCTAAAACCAGGTGCAGTCCACACTCCGGTCACATGACACAATGGGTCACGCTAGTGAGGTCGTCACAGGATGAAAGCAGACAGCAATCCACTAAAGATGTTGGTTATTTATTACAAGAACCCAGCTAACACAAATATGTTCTAAAAACATTGCTAACTTTCCGCTTCAGTCGTGAAAATGTTATTTCTGAATGTCCTCTGGATGTCCTGTTTTTTTTTTTTTTTTTTCAAATGTTTTGCAAACATTTTTTCTTGGTTATATGAAAATTAAGAGATCATTTAGCAAACATTTTTTAATTTTCTCTGAACATTTTGAAACAAGTAGTAAAATAAAAAAAATAAAAAAGTCTGACAAATGTCCAACTAAATTGTTTATTCCTAACATTCATAACATTCCATTAACAATGTAGCTAATTTTTTTAGACCATTATTAAAGACCCAGCTAACAAAAAAAAATGTTCTAAAACATTATGCTAACTTTTCCATTAAATTATGAAAAAAAGTAAAAAAAAAAAAAAGGAAATTCTGCAAACTAGATTCAAAGAACAGACTTTGCACAGTGTCTGTGCGAGAAGGCTCACTGGGGGAAATGCAATTTGCGTGTGTGCCAGTGCATCCGTGCCGAGTGTTCCCTCGGTCAGGGAGAAAAACAACTGGCAGTGAGAGGTTTCTGGAGAGGCAAACAGGTCTACCTGAGCAGCTCCGAAACAATTCCAAATCAGCTGGACCGTCCGGGGATGGAGTCTCCATTCTCCTGGGAGCGCAGCTCGTGACAGCTCGTCGGCCACACGATTGAGCAGACCCGGAATGGCCCGAAGGGACCTCAGAACCTTCCAACTTCAAAGGAGGAGTTGCGACATGCGACGGGAGCGCAGACCACCTTGTCGGTTGATGTACGCGCTGTTCCATCCGGAACAGCACGTGCTTGCCTCGTAAGCGTCCCTTGAGACGGTTCAAGGCAAGGCGCACTGCTAACAACTCTAGGCAGTTGATGTGCCTGTGCAGTTGGGGGCCCGTCCATACCCCCGATACTGCATGCCCGTTGTACGTGGCCCGCCCAGCCGGTGGTAGAGGCATCCGTGTAAACCACAGCATGCTTGGAGACCTACTCTAGGGGCACTCCCGCCTGGAGAAAAGCAAGGTCTGACCACGGGGTGAAGGTTTGTCGGCAGGCCGGTGTAACTTGGACCTGATGAGTGCTGTGTTACCACGCCCACCTTGGGACTCGGCCATGAAGCCAGTGATGAAGCGGTCTCATATGAAGCAGCCCGAGTGGTGTGACTGCCGCTGCAGCTGTCATATGCCCCAGGAGCCTCTGAAATTGTTTCAGTGAGACCACAGTCCTGCCCTTGAACGAATTCAAGCAGTTCAGCATTGACTGAGCACGTTCCTCTGTGAAGCGAGCTGTCTGTACGACCAAATCCAACTCCATACCGAGAAAAGAGATCCTCTGCGTCTGGGACAGTTTGCTCTTTTCCCAGCTGACCCGAAGACCCAACTGGCTGAGGTGCTGGAGCACCAGTTCTCTGTGTTCGCACAACAGGTCCCGAGACTGTGCTAGTATAAGCCAGTCATTGAGATAGTTGAGGATGCGAACCCCTTGATCTCTGAGGGGAACAAGAGCCCCCTCCACAACTTTTGTAAAGACACGGGGGACAGAGACGGCCCGAAGGGCAGGACCTTGTACTGATATGCACGTCCTTCGAACGCAAACCTCAGAAATGGTCAGTGGCACGGAAGGATTGACACATGAAAGTATGCGTCCTTCAGGTCGAAGGCTGCAAACCAATCTCGGAGACGGATGCACCCGAAGATGCGTTTCTGTGTCAGCATTTTGAACAGTAACCGATGATGGGCCCGGTTAAAGACACGCAGATCCACTATTGGTCGTAACCCACCACTTTTCTTGGGTACAATGAAGTAGGGGCTGTAAAACCCTGCCTTCATATTGGCTGGAGGGACCGGCTCTATCGCGTCCGTGTTGGTCCGTCCGCAATTCTCCGTGCCCTCTTGGGACCCAGAGAGAGATGAAAGTGCGAGAATCGAGAATCCAGCTGTCGAGAATTTTTGTACCGCCGGCCATAGGGCCGATGGCGGGACAAAATTAAACAAAAGATTCTCCACTCGGCCCTCCTCCGGGGGAGGGAGTGGTGTGTTCACCATCTCCCGAAGACCAACTTCCTCCATCTTTGGGTCGCCCATCTCAGGGCCGCTTACTCTTATGCTTACCGCCACGTTTTACGTGGGCCTGGACGGGCAGGGTGGCCTGCCTACGCCCGGCTCCACGGCGCTGCTTGGGTGGAGGGGGCTTGTGACCGCTGCACGGGATTGGGGGCGGACGTAGAGGGCCGCCCTCGGCGACGAGCAGGCTGGGGCGCTGTGGGCGGCAGGCAGGTGGAAGCAGCAGCTGCCCGCCGGAGCAGGATGTGGCGAATTGCCTCAGTCTGCCTCTGTTGCTGAAGAGGCCGGTCTGGGACACGGGGGCATTAAAGAACCGAACTTTATCGGCGTCCCTCATGTCAGCCAGACACAGCCAGAGATGGAGCTCCTGGACCACAAGTGTGGACATCGCACGACCCAGAGAACTCACAGTGACCTTCGTCGCTTGGAGCGCGAGGTCAGTTGCGGTTCGGAGCTCTTTCAGAACCTCCGGATCGTGATCACCCTCGTGCAAGTCCTTCAGTGCCTTGGCCTGATGAACCTGCAATAACGCCATGGCGTGTAAAGCAGAGGCAGCTTCTACACAGGCCGCATAAGCACTGCCGGTCAGGGCCGACGAGTGCCTACAGGCCTGGGAGGGGAGCGACGGTTTGCCCCGCCAGGTGGCAGCGTTGTTCGGACACAATTGCATCGCAACTGCCCACTCCACCTTAAGGACTTCCGTATACCCCCGCACTGCCCCACCGTCGAGGGTGGTGAGGGAGGATTAGCCACCAGGGCGGTTTCTGGCAGTGAAAGTTGCCGTCCACGACCTGGTAAGCTCCTCATGCACCTCCGGGAAGAAAGGCACCGGGGCGGGGCGCTGAGCCGACGCGAGCCACCCCGAGAAACCAATCATCCAAGATCGAGGGCTCAGGACGCGGTGGAGGTTTCCCTCTCGGTGGCCCGGGAAAGCATAGTCGCCATTTCCAGATCAGATTCAGGCATTGCCACTGCCCCAGATGGCGGCAGCGCAGCCGCATCCTCCTCTCCAGAAAGCTTCCCCTCCGATGCAGTGATCGACATCCGGTCATCGGGAGGAGCGCCGAAGGATACCGCTGGTACGCTCTTTGAAGAGGGCCCAGCACGTTCCTTTGGCAGCTCGGCTGCAGAGCGCAAGAGGAACGATGGTCCCCCGTGTTGGTTCCCTGGAGGGTTTGCCACCACTGTAATCCTCAGACCGCCCACGCTACCGCCCGAAGTAGTCCTCGCCTGGCTGCTGCCAGAACGAACACTAGATCGCGGCAGAGGCAACGGAGCTCCGCCCCTCTCGAGGTAGCGGAGACTGGTCTGCAGCTCCGAGATGGTCATCTTCCCGCAATGAGAACATGACTCATCCACAAATGCCGCATCAGCGTGCTTTATGCCCAGACACATGAGGCAGCAATCGTGACCATCACCTGGCACCAGGTAACGACTGCATCCAGAAACGCATGGGTGAAGCGACATCTTTAAAAAGACGATCCGTCGTCTTTACAAAGACGCACGCGTGTATGCTCTTTTAGAGACATTGCTCTTTCAGGGAAATGCTCTTTTAGTGCTGAGACGCTGAGACAGGGGAGATGGCCACTTGCAACACAACTGGGGGTAGTGCAGCCTGAAGTGCGCAACCCACTCGACACGGAACGGCCACTGCTGAAGCGCCCTCCGCCAACACAAAAGCTCCCTTAGAGCACGCTGAACTCGTCGTCACTCAAACAGATTTGGTACAAGCAGAATGATATAACCGCTCGGCTCCGAAGTGAAAAGCTGGTATGCGTTGCACCTGCTGCCTATTTATGCTCGCGCTGTCATCAGCAGCAGCTGGATACAATTATCGCATGCCAATGTGCATTGGCTCGTTTAGTTTACACTCGAAGTGGATTGGTCTCTCTAAGCGAGATCCCATTTGACGTGACTCGCAGTGACCGACTGAAGGGGAACAGATAACTTTTGAGCAAATGTTCTATTAATGTGACCAGAAGAATGTTTGTTAATAACTTGGCCCTGTTTACACTAGTGCGTTTTCGATTTAAAATGATCTCCGTCCACACTGCACAACCGATAATGCATGTCACATGACCATTCATGCTGGTACAACAATGAGCATGATGTTATTGTTTACACAGTCGTCAACGATACACAGAGCGAATGTGGGCAGCCACGCCATCATTTTCAAAAGTCTCTGTTTTGGTCTGTTTACACTGAAAAGCAACCCTGGAGTTTTCAAACTAAAACGGGGTCTGCAGCGTTTTCGAAAGTCTCCGTTTTCAATGGTCGGAAACGCCGGAGTAGTGTAAACAGGTGTAACTGTAGCAAAAGTTATGCATTTTAAAAAGAAAACGCATTAATGTAAATGTAGCCTGAGAGAACCTTGCCAGAACACTGAGAATATTCCCTATTAGCTGTGAATAGTCAGATTTTCACATCCCTTGTAAAATACAAGATAATAAGTGTGGCTGTAAGTGTGTTATTTACGTGTTAGGTTTGACCCACAAACGTTGTAAATGTTTTTTTTTTACAATTACTTAGTCTTAAAATTATTCTACCAAAACGAAACGGATTTGGATCGGGTATGTAAATAAACAAATAAATGTGGCTCTGCTGTTGGGTAATCTGATCGTAGCTTGCAATTTTCAAGAGCACTTTCCAGTCTTGTGTGCAATATGCATCAGGCGGTCAGTTCTCCATGGGCAGACTATATTTTGGAGTTAAAGCTAATCAGGGCCGACATCATGGATCAGCTGGTTGATTGAATGCGCTCTAGCAGAGATCTCTGTAAATATTTATACCTCTCAAACTACCACCTACGCTAGCTCATGTAGGGAGCACGGGCTAGCACGCTACAACCATGAAGCAGGGTTTTACACTGATCACTGGACATTAAAATCAGCTTGAAACACAGCCAGTGAACCATAGACAAAGCATCAGTCTTGCATAGACACAGCGGTTATGTTACAGCTGAGATAATGCATGGGTTGCATTAAAATAGCAACACTTCAGCAGATCTGCCAACACTGTCAAGACTGATTTGATTTTAAATTCACTGAACAAATGTTACGGAAGTCATCTACATAAAAGAGCTTAAGCATTGAAATATGAAATACAATACGGCAAAATGATGGAGTATAAAATTTTCATTGATATGCCGGTGATAGACGTGGGTTGCATTAGTATTAATTAGCATTAAAGATCATAACCATAAAACAACTTTTTATGATTCTAACATATGGTCAATTGTAAATCAATAAAATGACATGCTTTAATTATTAAAATAAGCATGCTGAGTTCTCATGCAAATTATGACGAATTACAATAACTATGGGGTCTAAAAGCATGTGAAATCATATTAAACATTCAAGATTTATAATCTATTTTATACATGGGGAAAAAAAACAAACAAAGTTTTAGACTTTTCAAAATGTCATGCATTGATGGTATGCACCATTTCTAAATTTGTGTTAATTTTTTAGTTGAACTTTCACTTAAATTGCTATGCTAAATATAATTTGTACAGGGAAATATTGTATTAAATTAGAAAAACGCAAAAGCAGTTTTTCTAGTTGTCTGAGCCTCAAACATCACTGTATATCATATAATGATTTTTAAAATTTTATTATTGGTTTTAAATATATTTTTACAACATTTTTTCACATTTTAATTCCCCTAGTGAAGGGGAAAAACACATTTATATATTTATGTGCTTGATAAAAACATTCTACAATTGTACCTTTGGTATACCAAACTGCTATACTTAAAGTCTGCTAAATTGGAACAACTAATTTTGTGCTTAATGCAGTTTAATTGTGCAGAAGTAGTGCTGAGGTCCAACTAAAGATATACTGAAGTGTATTTGACTGAGCTAAAGTTTAACTATTGCAAGTATACTATAGGTACACTTTAAATATCTTGCATTTAAAGACTCATATTATACAGAGATCATTCAATCCCCAAAACAAATTTTAGGCATAATATTAAGAAATGTGCATTTTGTAAAAAGAAATACTCCAAATAAAGTTGAATTATAAGTTTATATCAGTAAGTGTTGAGTGATATGTCAATAAATATGTTAATGGATTTGAAGTATACTTAGTATAAAATAAATGTATTTAAAAATATATATATATGGCATAGTTTTTTGTTTTGTTTTTTACTAGGGTCAATGGCTCTAAAATGTCATGTGATTTAACCATCAAGTGAAAAGTAAAAAAATATTTTCTTGCAGCTTGAATACATGTGAATGTACACATCTAAACATATACATATCTCGAAACAATGCTAATGGTTCTTTTTTTAACAAACATCATGAATTCTTAATTCATAAATATTTATATTTATATATAGGGGGTCACATCACAACCTGAACTAACTTTCTCAAAATGTCATATATATATATATATATATATATATATATATATAATTGGAACCAAAAACGCTAATTTAGTATTTGATTCAGTAGTCTTAAGCACACATAACCAATTGTATGTCATAAAATGTTGGAAACAAGCTATCTTTTGCGCTCTGTATGAAACAGTTGAGCTCAATCCGAGCATATCTCTGCTTTTCCGTCTCAAACTGAAACTTCAGTGGAATTCTGAGTGTTCTTGCTGCATGAATTCATTAACATCAAAGCCTGACAGTAATTAGCCACCATTCAGTAGCCGACAAAAGGGGAGGGGATCTTAAAGTAATGATGGGCTCCTTCAGTGCAATTAACATGAAATTAAGAAATTAGTGACAGGAATGTGAATTAGTAGTGACCCTCGTAACTCCCTTCCTTTTCGCTCAAACGCTCAGGCACAAACACACAGGCAGGAAGCAGCAGACAATCGCTTTCACAGCGTAGTAGTCAATGTCGTTTCACTGAGGTGTGCGCTAATATGACACATTTCACAATGCTATTCAACGCCGGTGACATTTCGGTGGTATCTGCGGCATTTCCCTGTACCTTGAAAAGTAGATAGTCTCTCTGGAGAGCGGTTGAGAGCCACTCATTGATGCAGATTCATACTGAGTTCTAATGGTCCTCAGCTGAGCCCTATCAAACATGCTCGTTTGATTTAGAAGGTAGTAGAGAGCTGTGTCAACTGTGTCAAGAGCGATAGTCACACTAACTTACCCGTTTGGTCAGCGTGACGCTTCTCATTGAAGGTCTTACGCATTTCGATCTGTATCTCAGGTGCCGAGTAGATGTTTTGATGTATCTGGCAACGTCACAGGTGTGTGGAGAAGCACTACTATGCACTACTGTACGATATGAGCTCTGATATAGCATAAAAGAGCAAGCTCATAGAATACACAGTATATATGTGACTAAATGCTGTTTCTGGGTAATCAAATTGGTTACAAATTGGATATTGATGCAAGTTTGCAGTTTGAAATGGGCGGGACACTAGAGAAGTCATGACAAGCCGAATGTTTATCTCATGAATATTGATTATGTCATGCTGACGTTGCTGGGTAACCTCCAGGGATGCCCAGTTATGCAAAGTAATTAATATTCAACGGTCTAGCCTTCATGTTATTGCTATGCAGATATGCTTGAGCTGTATGCTTTGGCAAAATCAAACAAGCCTTAAGTTTTGTCAGAAATATTTTAAAATACTATAAATTAAACCAGAGATTTGGTCTGTGTAACTTTTCTCTGACATTAAAACTGCAATGTCAAGAATTTTACATCAATTTATGATAAGAAGTTTTGTCTATGTCAGTAAAGAAAGTAAACACAACGTCAGCTGATATTTATATGCAAATGCTTAAAAACCCATCTTCAGTGGAGTAAAGGACAAAATTTCAATATTTTTTGTAATAACGCCTCTATTATAACATAGGCCACATATGTAATAAATTTGGTTTATTACAAACACATTTTTTTCTTGGTAACACTTTATTTTAAGGTGTCCATAATACAGAGTAATTACCTAGTTAAGTACTTAGTAGTAGCCGTTGTACTTAAATGAAACAAAATGTACTTACCATGTAACTAAGTTATGAAACAGCCTGTAATTAAAGTTTGTAATTATGCAGATGTAATAGGCAGCTACTGTTACACGTAACAGACCAAGTCTGTTACACAGCTATTTATGTAACCAAAAGATTGTTACATATGTGTTGCAGACTTTATACAATGTAATTACAATACAATGTAAGTGCACAGGCATAAGCTGCTTAAAATAAAGTGTATCAAGATTGCACTTAAGTGTACTTCATGTGTATCTATATATACTGTACACCTTATCCAGCTGCACCTTAGTTTGATTTAACCCACCAGTACACAGATAAAATACATGTAATACATTTCTAATTACATTACAATTACATAATATTACATAGGCATAAGCTACTTAAAATAAAGTGTATTAAGATTGTACTTAAGTGTACTTCATGTGTATCTATACTGTACACCTTATCCAGCTGTACCTTAGTTTGATTTAACCCACCAGTACACAGCTTAAA
>JAFVLL020039700.1:0-21688 GCA_021397915.2 Tor tambroides | reverse complement strand
CAGATAATGGAATTAACTCATAATTTAGCATCTAATATTTGCAATACAATCTGAAGGCTTAAAAAGAGCTATGAATGCAAAGTGATGCAGCCGTGTGTTGCCTGGCAGTGCCTCTCATCAATTTAAAGGCAATCATAATGAAGATCGCTAATTAAGCTTAGCGGGAGATTTTCAACCCTCCAGTCAGGAATTAGTCAGAGTGGATCAATTAAATAACAGGAATCAACATGATGCAATATAGAAGGTTCGATAATTGCAGGTCATCTCATGCTTGAACAATTAATGATGTTACAAAACAGGACGGCATTTTTACTGAGTTCCTGTGCCTTAGTGATAATAAATCATTGCCTTCTCGCACTGCCATTTCTTAATTTACTGATGATGATAATAGGCACTGGTGATGAGAATGAATAAGCACTCTCTCTTCTGAATGTACATCGTGTTAAGCCTCAGGTGAGCAGCTTTGATTTTAGCTTTGACATTCAACCTTTCCTTCTGTCATGGATGCAGGATAAAAATAGACTTAAAAGACCAGCCATGGGCTTCTTGTCAAAGTGTTTTGTGTTCAAACAGAGAGATAAAGTGGCACCAAAAGTATTAGACAGAGTGTAGCAATAAGTGGAGCAGGCTGCTTCTCTTGATAGTTTGAAATTTGAGTTTTGAATTCATTTAAAGTTACCTTCTATGCAAATCAGCAGCTATGTTCACAATGTAGCTACTAAATTATTCTCATGTATGCTGTGACTTTCAGCAGCTGGCTGAACATTTAAAATAACACGACTGCTAATACAGTACTGCAATATGACGAATATAACTTTGAAAGCATTAAAGCAAGAAATCAAAATTATTCAAATTGTGTCCAATCAAATGATCACTTCAATCAAAGCGTACTTCAATACCACCTGCGTAGTAATAGCATGTAGCAAGTCATGGTTTTGCCCAAAAGAGTCAAGGTTTCGCCAGATGCAGTGACTACACCATTCTGCTGCCAAAAAACATCTTTCTCTACTGATGGTCTGACAAAAGTAGCCATGTTTTTTTATCTTTTTTTGTGAGCATTACAAAGTGAAAAATCTTTTTTATACTTTTACCATTTTTACTGATTTTTGACTGTTCTCGTAAATATACATGTTTCTCCTAGACTTCAGACTGTGACATAAATGCAAGGCTATTGACTATGAAAAAAAATCCACGTGCCTTCCCTTGTATCTCACCCTAGCTGTGGTTGCCCCATTTCATGAAGTCATTAAATAAAGATTTTTAGTCTTCACATTATATACACTTTATATAACCTTTTACAGCATCACCCTTAACACACATACAGCGTAGTGTAACCACAGTGACAGTGAAAGCCACAAACAAACACAAGCAGTCAAAGGCCTCAGAAGGCATTTCCTACTCACCTATAAAATCTCACTCTCTCTCTCTCTCTCTCTCACTCTCTGTTGCCCACAGTGTTATGCGGATCATACCGTTCCTTACAGCTCAAATTTCCAGCCCGTACCCACGCAAGGGGTGTGTTTGTCCCAGGCTGTTTCCCAGCATAGTGATTTATCCAGAACACAGAACTGAAATCCAGCATCTCCTTGATTAGCAGGTCAACAAAACATGAAGACCCAATGCACTGAATACTGGGTGGCTTTCACCGGCTGGATTTTTTAGTTTTCTAAAAATAATCAAAAGGGACAAAACCTGCTCTGAGCTCAGTGGCTCTGCAGCTCTACAGCTGTGACCAGTTGCATCACCCGTTTAGACTAGTTTTAAAAGTTAGTCATCTATTTTTTATTTTTGTATTTTTTATTCTTTGGTCACACTTTAGTTTGGGGTCCAATTCTCACTATTAACTAACTCTTAACCATTACTTTTGTCTCAATAAACTCCTAATTTGCAGCTTATTAATAGTCAGTAAGGTAGTTGTTAAGTCTTGGTATTGGGGATAAGGAATCTAAAATATGGTCATGCAGAATAACACAGTAATATGTGTTGTATAAGTACTAATGAGCAGGCAATGCTAGTAATGTGCATGCCAATAAGCGACTAGTTAATTGTGAGAACTGGTCCCTAAACTAAAGTGTTACCATTTTATTTGTTCTTCAAGAATGGTCTTTTTGATGTCAGTTACATAAAAAAAGCAGATTGGTCTAATTTGAATTGGAAAAGTAAGAGTGTTTACCACTTGTTTAACTGCTGTTTGTTGGTCAAACTAGTTCTTAAGACAGTCCCAACATAGTGGCCATGTTTATGCAACTGGCCCAATGTTTACAGCCCAGATTTAGTTTATCAAGTAACGATTTGGCTGCCCCAACAATAATGCTGAATTGACCTTTAGTTGTGTTTCCACAGTAAGCCAGTTCATTTTCCAAGACATTTGACATCTGAGTATAAAACACAGCTGACGCTTCAGTCAGAGCTGTTTACAGCAAAACAAGACTTCGGTTCACTTCACTTCACTGAGGAACATGAATCAGTATATTAAAAGAAAGCTTTATCTTTCAATGGTTTCCTTCACAAACTATACACAACTTCAACTTTACAGCAAACAAATGGAGATTGTCTTGTGCTGTCTAATCACTCACTTACAGCCAATCTTCATTATCTGTGGTGTTTATATTAGCCATTTAGGCATGTTGCCTGGTATCAGACTTAGTTATTGTGAACTTGACTTGATTTGTTGAGGTTTTGACACAGCCATACTGCAAAACATGTTTTTGACACAGCCATACTGCAAAACATATGTTCACTGATGGTAAAGCACCCATAGCCAATCACTGTTTTTGTTGCATAGCAACATTCTGACTTGTCTAGATTATAGCAGAGGGATGGCAATGGATTTGGCACTCAATCCACTATGCACTGTACCTAACAATGCACTTTAGAGCAGTGTGAGTTGGTGCCGTGACCCAGGTGCGAGTGAGGTTTAGGGGGGTCTTTAGAATCCTTGTTAGTAAGCCCAACTCCAATGCCAATGGTTCAAACACCATTCAGAGTGGTGTAAGTAAGGCCAGTTACATATACACACAACATCCCTTAAAGTTATTTCGCTAACACTTTATTTTGATAGTCCTTTGGTAGTAATGTGCAACTACATGTCATCTAGCAGTCATTAGAGTATTAGTAGACTGTCTGCTTAATATCTTCTAACACTTTATTTTGATGGGTCCACAGCATACAACATACAATGAGAAACTTTGCAAGTATATGTCAATTTATTCTACTAACTCTAAACCTAACCTAACAGTTTACTCTGAGAGTTAGTAGACATGTAGTAGCAATTTAATGAGAATTAGTTGACTTGTACTTGCAAAGTGACTTATAGTTTGTAGAATGTCTAAAGTGGACTTTCAAAATAAATTGTATCCATTTATTTCTACCCAACTGCAACCTTATTTGGCTAGCAGTGACTCCGGCAGTAGGTGGGGCATATGGACCATATTGCATGGTGTAATCTGATGGTGACAATGCCTTTTTAGGCATTAAAAAAACTATTAAAGTCTCTCCAACACACAGTGTGGTTGTGCTTCAGAGGACCTGTGTTTGAATCCTGCCTGACAGAAAGAGCGACAGATGCAGGATGCAAGGACACTCCAATCGCTATGTGTTCACAATATGGTGACAATGTTTTTATTTATTTATTTATTTATTTTTGCACAAAGCCTTGAAATAGAGGCATTTTAACTATGAAAAGACTGGCAAGAATCCAGTCCAGTAATTATTTTATTTTCTTATTACAGAAAAATGAGATAAGGGAGCCTAGGGTAGGTTGGCACAGGGCTCATTTCTGGTTCATTTCATAATATGTTGTATTTACAAAAACATAATATCTGAATACTTACTATCTTAAATGACTAAAATTTGTTGAGCTCAGGACAATTTTAACAAGTCACCCTAGTGACTTGTATGATAACAGGACACTACATGTTCTAAATATAAGACAATAAATAGAGGGTTAACGTCTTGTTATTTTAACTATTTATTGTGATTACACTGACCTTTTGAAGCTAATAACAGATCTTGTTATCAGTTTTTACTGTAAATAACCATCTATTTTCATTCCCTGCTGAATTCTTCTTTGGAATTATCATAGGCAGTAGGTACTTATCTAATGTTTGATTCAGATGTTGCTGTCTTGAGAGGAGCTTTGCAGTCAGTGCAGGATAAACAAAAACAGAATGCATCTGGAAGCAGACTGAAGCCACGTTTTGAATGCCAGTGAGTTAAGTTTGTATAAATGCTAGTAAGTCAGCTGGGTTTTAAAATCCACATGTGGGTGTGTCGTTGGGTTTTAGAAGAAACCCCCTCCCTCCCACTTCAGCGAGCACACCCATGCCGCTTCCAGCTCGCCTCTGCCCACAGCTCAAAGAGTCTAAAGGCTGTCAAGGGCCTGTGGGTTTTGTCATATGATAAGAGACTGCATCAAAGCTGGGAAACACTAGCAGGCTTCTATTTACAATGCTCAGAGAGACAGTTCTGCATCGTCCCTTGCATTCTACCGCTATAACCCTTTCATATGCATCCCTTTGCAATGAGAAATTTGCTGAAAACACATAATTGATTGTGTATGGTTGTAAACTTATTTCACAGCAACCTGCCCGGTTATTTGTTACCAGTTAAAAGTTGGCACTAAACAAACTGTCCAAGGTAAAGCATCTCACATAATGCCTCATAGATAAATATAGCTTAGGCAACACCACACACACGAGGCAGAGCCAACACAAGGTGTTAGGTACACAACACTCACGTAACACTCCCTGGCCCTGGGAGTAATGTTAATAAGAGTCAGTCAAGCATATTATCATTTATACAGTCAAATTGTATTGTGATAAATATTATACATCAGTTACTCAAGATTTGCCACTGTGCAGACATACAGACACTGCCCTAATTAATTTAAATGTTATAAAAACTACAGTATACATACAGTATATGTGTCATATATTAGATTTTATTAAGCATAATCTTAAATAAGTCACCAAAACTCTAATTAATGGTGTGGTTAGTGCTGATAAATTAGTAATGAGTAGTCAAGTGGTTTGCAAAGAACTAATTTCACATATTTACATATACCTCAGCCGTCACAGTTGTTGTGCGGAAATATTGTTTAATTCCTGTACACCTGTTGCCTTTCTGACCATGAACTTTTCAGCAGCAAATATTTCAACATTTGTTTTTTCCATCTTCATTGACAGTGCCCCCAAAAATATGTTGAAATTAAAAGTCTAATTCAACTCAGCTATAGACTTCATACAGCAAAAGTAAAACTTTTGAGGTTAAATGGAGTCACTCTGGGAGTCCTGAAGGAAGAAACTCACACAATAGTTCCCTTGCTGTAGCCACTCACGTTTCCATCCATTTGGCCACTTACCTTTCCCAAGGTCCTGTGTGGTTCTTCCAAAGCCATGTGTGTGCTTGTGCTGAAAGCTCGAATGTATAGAGACTGCTATACTGGCATTCGTGTGCACTCCGTGTTCAGCTTGACATGAGTGAGTGTGTAGTGTCGTGATAACTCTTGAGTGCTGTAGGCTTCCATTTATAGAGCCAAGAAAGCCTCAAATAGACGGCAGACAGCAGGGAGCCCATGACAACAATTACAGCCAAAACATTGCTGTCCATGATGACTGGATGATCTTACTGGAAGTATCACAGATGGGATCATTTACCACTGATGCTTTTTCACTATGGTTAATAAAATGTTAAAGTGTGCAACTAGTTGTAAGAATGTGTAACTGAGGTTTTGTCAAAGTGTTTTCTTTTTCTTTTCTTTTTTTCTTTTTTATTATATTTACCCAATATTTGCCCATGGCAAGAAATTTGACCCTGTCACTTTTTTTTTTTTTTTTTGTCTTGATATTTTTCTTTATACAACAGTTCTTTCTGGTTCTCGAATCTGATTGGCTTAGAGCCTTTTCCGAGGGTGTGATATTCAAGCGATATCAGAACTCTTACCATTTCACTGTTTGTATCACTCCGCTTGTGGTATTTCTCACAGCGAGTGTCATGGCGGATGCCCAAATCCACTCTTTTCTTATACTGTTAATACTGTTTTTGTTTCACGGAATGTAGTTTCAAAGATTGATTGTGATTTCACTTTTTTAACCTTAGTTAGTGTGTAATGTTGCTGTTTGAGCATAAACAATATCTGCAAAATTACGATACTGAAAGTTCAATGCAAATGTCTTTTAAAATTATGGCAGTTTAATACAAAAATGGCTTGTAGGGACTACAACGAGTTACTTCCCGGGTTGGTGACGTCACAAACCCAGATAAACCCCGCCCCCGGGAAAATGCAGGAAAGGGGGCAAGCCATGTTGTGCTGCTTTTGAGAAGAGGAAGAGAAAACTAGGGGTGCAAACGACATCATTTCTTACAATACAACCGGAGCACATCCTGCTGAGGTGAGGGGCGAGACGTTTAGACAGGCTCTAGATAGTTTAGTGAATCACAACACACTGGGCCAGCTGAGCCCATTTTATATTTCTGAGGGAGGGGCTTCATAAAAGCAGGAAATCATCAAAGCATTTATAGGAGAAGGAACAGAGCGGTGTAGAATAAAGATAAATGATGTGAAAAATAATGTGATTAACACATGTTAGACTGCACTTCATAAACACAGTCAAGCCTAGAAAAAAAATAGTCAACCATCCCTTTAAGAGTTTTTTTTTTTTTTTAGGTGAGAATGTAGTTGTTTAGACTTCAAATATGCAGTTTGTTAATAAAGGTAGCATCCATTTCAAAATTTGCTTTGATGTTTTTGGAGCTGTGAGCTCCAGGGTGTCAGCGGCCATTCAACGCTCATGAAGCCGCCCAAGAGCACCTCACCTCGGCCAGATCTCCGGGAATTTACTGTTGGCTCTGATGTCTCTGTAGTGGTTACACATGAGATATAATTCGTTTTGGGTAAATTTAACAGGCAGTTTTTGGTCTCATTAATCTATAATTTGTTCCAGAGCAAATAGTTTTTGATGAGGGCAAAAGTTTATATTTTATGTAACTTCAATGCTGTATATCAGAGTGCTGCCTTTGTACTTTTGACTGAATTGCCTAGCAATTTTTATGGCTGTTGTTGTTGTCTATTAAATATTATTATTCAATGAATGATATTTAATATAAATAATAGTGGTATTTCATAATAGTATTTAGTATTGGGAAACAGTGTGTGTGTTTGTGAGGTGATTTTATTTACATTGTTCTGCCATTTGTTGGTGACAAGAGGTTTTATGAGTGGGTCAGCAGTAAAGAAATTTATATTGAAAGAGACTGAAATGCTGTTGTAAATGAGGATGTTTTTTGTTTGTTTGTTTGTTCATTTGTTTGACTTTCAACAACACCTTGTAAGACGCAGCCAACAAATGCACTAAGCAGCGCTGACATCGGAAATCACCCTTAACAGATGAAAGGATAATATGACAAAGATAAAGCTTTCCTCAGCGGATATTTAAACTAATGTTTTATTGTGAATATGAGATTGAGCTGAAGAATGAATGCTGTATCAGATGCAGGTAATCACAATCGCTCAGTCAATCTCTCTCTCATAATACTTTACTATACATAATACACTACTTTTAGTGCAGTAATAATGCAGTTGCTTTTAATGAAGCAACTCAACCTTCCTTCATCACTAGTTCTAAAGTGACATTTTCGAATTAGTCACACCATGTCTACATCAGGCGTCCTGATATTTCATCCTACCTGTCAGATTGTCCTACCAGGGCTTACTGTGCATGCGCATATCAATATTGCATAACTTTTCTCATGCAGAAAGAAACAAAAAAAGAAAGAAAGAAAGAAAGAAGTGCAGTATAAGGGTAATAAAAGGTAATAAAAACACTAATAATAAAGAGAAGAGACAATAAATTATAAATAACAATACAGTGATAAAATATAGAGAACAATAAAAATGTCAATAAACAGAATTGTGAATGCGCACATGTGCTATTTACAGATGAATGTTTTGATGAGTTATTTACAGATGTACAGTACTGAGGTGTGTTATGTGTTGTTCAGGTGGGATATGGCCCGGGGAAAAAAACTGTTCTTGTGTCTGGCTGTTTTGGTGCTCAGTGCTCTGTAGCTCTGGCCAGAGGGTAACAGTTCAAAGAGAAAGTGTGCTGGGTGTGAGGGGTATAGAGTGATTCTCTTAGCCCTTTTACTCACTCTGGAAGTGTAAAGATCTTGGATGTTGGTCAGGGCCCTGCAAACATGCTCCTGAGGGGCCCATGCTGGCTTTTTGCTGGCACAGTGGACTAGGGCCAGCCCACACCAAACCAAATCAGGCCAAGTGTGGGCTTGCCCAGGCGAGGCCCACAGCTTTGGGCTCACCGGGAGCAGCCTACACTATGGGACTGCCCACATTAATCCAATGATGGCCCAGTGTGGGCCAGCCCGTTTGGGCCCAGAGCAACTTTTGTACCTTTGGGCCCATGTAGGTTTTGTATAGGCAGCCCTGTAATGCAACTAGGAGAATACTAACATTGACTGGCCATTCTTTAGTCTCTCAATTGAACTGGAATGGCTCAAACCAAAAGACACCTTTTCAGAACCTGCAGGATGGTAGCTCTCCAGGAGCAGGGTTGGAGACCACTGAGCTAAAAAGTATTTATAGTGAAACAGATTTATTGTTGTAAATTAATAGTGAGGGCCCTGTGTGGGCATAGTGAAGGCTTCCTGTGCAGGGCCAGCGCTAAAGGGCCAACATTTTGCCAATGAGCAAATTCTCAGAGGCCCTGCACTGGCAGCCCACTGGGGGCCCTTAGGCTAGCCCTAAGTGGGCCTGTAAAGGGCCACGGCAGGCTTGTTTGCAGGGGGGAGGCACCAATAATCTTCTCAGCAGTTCTGACTCCTGACTGTCCGTTGTAGTTTTCTGATGTCTGATTTGGTAGCTGAGCCAAACCAAACAGTTATTGACGAACACAGGACAGACTCAATAATGAGTAGAACTGTTTCAGCAGCTCCTGTGGCAGGTTGAACTTCCTCAGCTGGCGGAGAAAATACAGCCTCTGCTGGGCATTTTTCACAATAGAATCTCAGGACATGTTATTTCAGGTCCTGAGAGATGGTGGTGCCCAGCAACCTGAATGACTCCTCTGCAGCCACAACATAATTACTGCTCAACACATAATGTATTTGCATTACTGTAAGGGTAGGTTTAGGGTTGGGGTAGGTGTAGACATTATATAAACCATAATCTGACAGGTAGCATTTTTTGTTGTCGAATTGTGGTACTTACTGTTTTAGTGGGAGGCAGCAAAATATGACAGGGTATGTGCAGTGCGACGCAACAAAATACTATAGAACCCATTTTAATCAGTGATACTGTCTACACTGACACGACAAATCCCCACCAGTAAAGTGTTGCCTCCTCCTATTTATCTATTTTTGTATTTTAAATACTGACACAAAGTTCAAATGATTTGCAATGGTCGCTTTGTCGCATTCGGTGTAGACACTGTGTAATGGAGACACGGGCTCAAACTGTCAACCTTTGAATCCATGGCGGAAGGAAGTCATTCGCACAAAAGAGGGTTTTTAAAGACACTCCAATGTTGTTTCTTATGTATTTACACACTTGTGTCGTCGAACTGTTGTATAAACGCAATATCCCACTTGTAGTCATGGGATTTGGCTGTACATCCGCATGCTGTGATTACCTAGATATTGCTCATATATAAATCAATAACATTTATATATTGTTATACAACAGTTACTTCTGGTACAACCATGTAATATTCTACCAGTATCACCACAGGAACCATTTCACCGTTTGTATCACTCCGCTTGCAGCGTTTGTCACAGTGAGCGTCATCATGGCAGTGGAACAAACCCACTATAATTTTAGAAATAGGCCTACTATTGTTGTTGTGTCACAGAATGTAGTTTCATGTTTTTAGGTGAGAATGTAGTTTTTTAAACTTAAAATAAAGATAGGGCCTATTTGAAAATTTGCTTGGATGTTTTTGGAGATGTGGGGCCTCATTTATAAAGCGTACGTACGCTCAGATTTGATCTTAGAGTGTGCGTACGCTTAAATCCACGCCAATGCTCATATTTATAAAAACTGTCTTTGACGTGGAAGAGAGTCACGTCAAGGTCTGAGCAGACGTACGCACTTTTTATTGTCGGAGTATTGCATGTTTTTTAAAATATAAGCTGTTCTTGCAGCTCGCTGTTCTGAATTATGATGATTGGTGATGTTTTATATGTTAATGACATTAATTAGGAGTCGCTTACAAGGCAGAGAGCTGAAACCATTCAATTGCGCGCAAGTTCAAGATCATTTGCGATTCATAGATTTCACATCTGAAAGAGACGTGTGTAACGTAAAAAAACGTAATATTTAATTTAAAGGAAATAGTTTAATTTAGCTCAAAGGGAATCATTTATGTCAGTCCATTACTTGTTATCCATATTCATAGAATGGAAATTTGTCTTTGGCACAGGCAAAGAATATCTAACTAGAAAAAAAAAATAAATGAGACATAGGTCGAAATTTGACAAAAAGAAATATAAAAACATGGTGCATTGCAAAAATAACATATGACGGGCAAAATGAGGACATGGTGCCTGCTGACCTTCACCATGAAGGTTGTTTATTTGGGAACACTAACTGATCAAATTCATACTTTTTGGATGCACTGGGTGATCAAATAAAATGACAATGAGTTACCTGTCATAAACATGTAAAATATATATATATATACTTTTAGCATCAAAATGTGCCATTGTTTTGTGTTTTTGTCCATCAACATCCAGTAACACACTTGATATAGTAAGTGATGCATCTAGTTATGAAATCAGAGACTGTCCCTCGAAATCCAATCAGAAGTGCTCACAGGGGACGCATATTACACCGTGTGTGAACGCCGATCTGTTTCAGCTGTTCGCTTGTGATTGGTTACCCGAGCTGGATGCTAATACCAGGCGTAAACAGGACCTGGGTCACTTTGGATGAAAGCCTCTGCCAAATGCATGAATGCAGATGTAGAGGTGCTAAACAAGACCCGTCATTAAAGCCTGGAGCACAACCACGCAGGAAGGGAAGTCACCGAGATTAATCAATATATCTCACAAGCTCTGTTACAGAGCTGATAATGATATTGTCAAATCATCACCTCATATGATTGATAAATACATTGATAAAGCATCGAGTAAAGAGGGATAATGTTATCTGAGAACAGGGCCAAGAGGAGAGAAAGGCCACAGCCCTGAGGGAGAGAGAGTGTATTTGCATGAGCCGCAGATTGACAGTGTGGAAAATAATGCTGTTATTTCCCCTGTGGTCACAGCGCCCAGGTTCTGCCCATCATCCTGTAAGCTTAGCATGCTAAATACAAAATTAACAACAGCCTAAACACAGCCATGACCCACACAGACAATTAAAAAAAAATTAAGAATTAAAAATAGCAAATGATGTTTATCTGAAAGTGTAACAATGTAAAGAGGTTTTCTGTAAGGGGTAGGTTTAGGGTTGGGTTGGGGGATAGAATATATCATTTGGTCAATATAAAAGTAATAGAGGTCTATGGAAAGTCCCCACGATTCACAGAAACAAACATGTGTGTGTGTGTGTGTGTGTGTGCATGCGCACGTGTGTGCATGCGTGTGTGTGCGTGTTTATGTGGTTTATGAGGACACAAATTTGTATAATGACATAGGTATGACATAGGTATTATAATGAGAAGGTGATTTTTGAAGACATTTTCAGTGTCCCCGTAATTCAAAAGGCTTTTAAATCATTCAGAATGAGTTTTTTTGAAAATCTAAAAATGCACAAAGTTCCCTTCCGAGGGAACTTCGAACTGCGTCCTCTAGAGGTCAATTTTGGGAAATAGAGGACGCAGTGTCTCATTCCCTTCTCAGGGAACCATGGTTACGTTCTTAACCTGAGAAGTTTCCTGTGAGGGGTAGGTTCAGGTGTAGGGCTGGTGTAGGGCGAAGGAAAATACGGTTTGTACAGTATTAAAACCATTACGGCTATGGAGAGTCCCCATAAACCATAAAAACCAACGTGTGTGTGTCTATAGTTTTTATGAAGTTTTAGTTATTTTAGTGACTAAATGAAAATGTGAAGTTTTAAGGGTTTTTTTTCTTTCAAGTAATGCTTATTCTATTTCAAATAAAGACATTTTTATGGTTTTAGTGTAATAATAAAAACAAAGATAGGAATCACAGGTGGGATCACCTTTACAAGGGTGTAAAATAGTTTAATAATAATTTTACTAAGAAAAAACTTACTGTAAAAATACTGTAAAAAACATAATACTTAATTTATAATACTTAATTTAATATAATATAAATAAACTTGGAATTCATTGAGGAAACCTCACTTACTGCATGTTTCAGAAAAGATCTATTCATGAGTTTCCCCTTGTATTCATGTAAGCAGGATTTTTTGTTTTTTGTTTTTTTTTTTGGTCTTAAACAAGGACCTTTACCATCATAGAACAAATCAAAATTGAGACTATTAAATACAATCAAACAGTATTCGACAAGTCTGTGATCTCTCAGTGGTCTTCATAGATCACCGTGGTTCAGTGGTTCAGGTGCCTCCTGTGCTGCTAGGTTGGATATCTACATCAAAATATTCACAACAGCTCTACGCTTCAGAGACATCATTCATACCATTACACACCTGACCGGCACAATCACATTTTTAAAGTTGATTTCATTTTTGGCAACTTATAAATGATGCAAGTAAAAACATTTAAATGAGGCATACACAAAGCAAGTAAGGTCTATTTAAGAGCGTGTAAAATTTAAAGAAGCAACATTTTAGAAAAATATTATCTATTTACTTTCCACTCTCTCTATATCGCCTTCACACAATGGTGTTCTAAACAGTTCAGATGTTTTATTGACGCAGGCATCATGTTACTGTGGACTTTGCCTGAAGTATCGATCCCACGTCACTCATTTTCTGCTCCGGCGATTGTGGACCACAGCCAGAACAATTTCACTTAACCGAAGGACACAGGCACATCTGAATTCACAAAGAGAGAGGGTATTAATCCTTGTCCAAGAACTTATTTTCTGGAAAAAGAACACATTTGTTATCTTTGTAAAGCACAAAAATTATCTGGAAAATTGACTGGAGTCTGGCAGCTACCTGATGGAAATCTACAGTTAAATTAAGTTCTCTGTTCATCTCGGTTTTTCAGTTTCAGGTGACAGTGACTGTTGTGCTGTTGTGTTGTGTAAATATAACGAATCACACCCCAGTGCCTCTCTTCCATGCAAATCTGAGATCTATAGCCTGTTTACGTCTGTAGATGAATACAGCCACATCCTGGACATGCTGATGCCATGCTAGTAACCACATGCTGTTTTTTAAATATAATTATCTCGGGACATCAAAAATAAAGAAATAAATAAAAATCAGTTACATACAGTTTATTAGGGTAATTTAAATTCAAATGAAATGACACTAAAGCATGAAAAGAGATGAAGAACCTGGAGCCCGTGTGCTTCTCTATCTTTCACAGAGGATAGAAAGCGTTGTGCAAGCAGTCAGAGTAGATGTGACTGTCCGAGTCACTGAAGTCAGAATCAAAATCTTCATCATCTGGGCCCTGTGTCAGGGGCTCCACTTCCTCATCTGAGGTAGAGGGGTGAGTCAGAATAATCCGAGGTATCTGTCAACGGGTCACATTGAAGTGAGAAGAGGGGAAAAAGAAGTCACCAATTTCACAGAGCTGTCAGGAACTGGCATTTCAAATTAGCCGCTTATTTAGTTTCATCTTTACTGCTACGGCTATGAGATTCCCTTTTAAGCTCTTATTAGGTAGAACAAAAATCATTTGACATTTTCTGTTTCCTTTTTTTCTACTTTTCAGTTAACTAAATCAAACCAGCATTTGGTATGAGCACCCTCTGCCTTTAAACTGCTTAGCAGATACATTTCTGCAAGCGAATCATCTAGGAGAAGTTGCCATAATTCTTATGCATTTAATGTACCTTCATGTAATCCCAGACAGACTTAAAAAATGAGATCTCCACACCAACAATTCCATACAAAGGAAGTGGTTCTATTAATAACTTTGATAATAATGTCCAACGTTTGTGTTTGGTGTGAAAAGACGCTAAACCTAGTTTAATATCTAATGCAAGTGTGCTACTCAGGTGAATACATTTTTTTGGGCCATTAACACATTTCATAGACCTGCCAAAGGTGCACATATTAGGTAGAAAAATCTATATACATATACAGTTAGGTCCATACATATTTGGACACAGGCACTATTTTTTATTATTTTAGCTGCTGACCAAAACATATTCAAGTTACAGTTATATAATGAATATGGGCTTAAATTGCACACTCTGAGCTTTAGTTTGAGGGAAAGGTTAAGGAATTACAGCTCTTTAATATGTACCTCCCCCCTCTTTCAAGGGACCATAAGTAATTGGACTCTTGACTCAAAAGCCATTTCTTAGACAGATGTGGGCTATTCCTTTGTTATTTCTACATCAGTTAAGCAGGTAAAAGGTCTGGAGTTGATTCTATGTGTGTCATTTGCATTTGGAAGCTGTTGCTGTGAACTCACATCATGCAGTCAAAGGCGCTCTCCATACAAGTGAAACAAACCATTGTTAGGCTTCAGAAACAAAACAGATCCATGAGAGAGATAGCAGGAGCATTAGGAGCGGCCAAATCAACAGTTCATTCTGAGAAAAAAAGAACGCACTGATGAGCTCAGCAACATAAAAAGGCCTGGATGTCCACGAAGGACAACAGTGGTGGATGATTGGAGGATCCTCTCCATTGTAAAGAAAAACCCTTTCACAACATCCAGCCAAGAGAAGAACACTCTCCAGGAGGTATATGTCTCTGTCAATCAAGAGAAGAACACTCTCCAGGAGGTAGGTGTGTCACTGTCAAAGTCTACAATCAAGAGAAGACTTCATGAGAGCAAATACAGAGGGTTCACCACAAGCTGCAAACAAGCCCAGATTAGACTTTGCCAAAAAAAAAAAACATCTAAAAAAGCCAAACCACTTCTGGAAAAGCATTCTTTGGACGCTGGAGTTAAGATCAACCTGTACCAGAATGACGGGAAGAAAAAAGTATGGCGAAGGCTTGGAACAGCTCATGATCCAAAGCATACAGCATCATCTGTGAAACATGGTGGAGGCAGTGTGATAGTATGGGCATGCATGGCTTCCAGTGGCACTGGGTTACTGGTGTTTATTGATGACGTGACAGAAGACAGAAGCAGCCGGATGAATTCTGAAGTGTACAGGGATATACTGTCTGCCCAGATTCAGCCAAATGCAGCAAAGTTGATTGGATGGCGCTTCATAGTACAAATGGACGATGACCCAAAACATACAGCAAAAGCAACCCAGGAGTTTTTGAAGGTAAAAAAGTGGATTATTCTGCAATGGCCAAGTCAATCTCCTGATCTCAACCTGATTGAGCATGCATTTCACTTTCTGAAGACAAAACTAAAGGCAGAAAGACCCACAAACAAACAATAACTGAAGTCAGCTGCAGTAAAGGCCTGGCAAAGCATCACAAAGAAGAAACCCAGTCTCTGCTGATGTCCATGAGTTCCAGACTTAAGGCAGTCATTGCCGGCGAAGGATTCTCAACAAAATATTAAAAATAAACATTTTATTTATGATTATATTTGTTTGTCCAATTACATTTGAGCTCCTGAAAATGGGGGGACTGTGTATAAAAATGGTTGTAATTCCTAAACTTTTTATATTTTTGTTCAACCCCTTGAATTAAAGCTTAAAGTCTGCACTTCAATTTCATCTTGATTGTTTTGTTTTTAATTCTGTTCTGGTGGCGTACAGAGCTGAAATAATGAAAATTGTGTCAGTGTCCAAATATATATGGATCTAACTGTATATAAGATGGGAGGAAAACTTATATGTAAATGCTTTTGCATTCTCTCACAAAAGTGTTGGAACTCTGCATTACAATAGCATTGAAATCTAAGTTTTCCAGTGAATTATTTTTGTGTAATTCATTTTTATCCAAATAATGAACTAAATATCCTTATAGTCACCATGAAATCAAAATTGACCATTCTTATTTTATAAATTGCATTAGTTACTGTAAATGCTTTACCTGTGCTCATCATTATTTTTATATGGCCTTCCCTCCAGCAACCTGTCACTTACATCGCAACAAAACAGCAAATGACAACAGTCCAGCAATCCAATCAATTCCCAGTGGACAAAATCAAGTCCTGCCATCACTCATCACTCGGGTATATGTTATGATAGGGAGGAAAAAAAAGACGAATGCAACTTGTATTTAATGCTGACTTTAAAACAATATAAATTCAGAGAAGCAGGACTGCAACTGTACTGGAAAACAAGATGAGATCTGATTTCTTATCAGGTTAATTTCCTCTCTGCATACACAAATGCAGATAATACATTTAGCTCATTGTTAGGCTGGACAGCGTTTGTTTAGACATTCAATTTCTGTTTTTTTTCTTCCCTGAGAGTCTATCGTAGTATACTTTAGACTTTTCTCTGCCAAGACTCAATGAGAAAAGGACAACTGGACAAGAATGTTTTTTTCAGGAATGTTTTGTATAGAGGTATGCATTTCAGTGAAGGACAGAACATTGACAAAAAGCATTCCTGAGATTTCATTGTTAAAACCCATGCATCCTCACAGAAACACATTCTATCCTTCACACGTACCGTCATGGTATTTTTCACAACCTGTAGGGCATTGTTTTTGAAGGTCTCCGTGTCTTTTGTCAGCCGTAAGTCCTGTACTGGATCATTCTGGTAAAATAACATAAAAATTATCAGGAGGGAAACTGGAAAATAAGCATTACAGTTCCAAAACCGTTTGTATTGATTTTAATAACAATTGCTTAAAAATGTATTATAATGGGTATGAGTACTATTTTAGGGTCTCATAACTAGTTGCTTATTAGCATGCATATTACTAGAATATTAGCCATCTATTAGTAGTAATTAACCACATATTAATGCCTTATTCTACATGACCTTATTCTACATCCCTAATCCTACCCAGTTCCTTAATCTTAACAACTACCTTACTAACTATTAATAAGCAGCAAATTAGAAGTTTATTGAGGGAAAAGTCATAGTTAATAGTGAATAAGTGTTCCCTATTCTAAAGTGTTACCAGTACTTCTAATGGCATTTCTCATCACTTGATTGATTTTACTCCTGTGGCATATAATATGACCGTTTTAAAATCTTTATAATCTCAACACTCTTGACCTAGAGCCTACCGGTCCATTTCCATTGCAGGCGGTAGATTCTGTCCTGTTGGTCATTGGGCTGCAGTCCAGCGTGGGATCAGTGGAGGATTGGGGGCCACTTGATCTGTTATTGCTCATGGTAACATCCCACTCTTGGCTGACCTGGGGGTCTGCTGTCTCCATGGTGTCAGACCTCTCGTGCAGCCGCGGCTCCACAGGCACGCATCTCTCCCGCACCACTTTCATTTTTATGCAGCTCCCAGCATTCCTCAGGACGCTGACAGCCTCATGGTGGCTGACCTCCTGCATGTCTTGGCCATTGACCTGGTGCCACAAATGAAAAATGAGCTGCAGTGATTTGAAGGAAAGAGGCAGAAAGCTGACAGAAAAAACATGAAAGCCAAGAAATGAGAAAATGCCAAGCATTTATGTGAGGAAATGACCTGGGATCTTCAAGGGGAAAGATGTCATTTCCGCACCATGAGTGTAACCAAACAAAATTGCAGAGAAAATGAATGTTTTCAAACAGGTTTTCCAAAGATTTGTTCATCTGGCATTTGTAGAAAAAAAACAAACAAAAAAAACAGGCTGTCCCTGTTTGGTCAAGGGTTTGCTGGTCAGCTGCAGTCGGCCCCTTTTGCAAGCAACATATAAATAATAAAATATATATATATTCTTTTATAGTAGATGTTTTACCAGTACCTAAACAGCATGAAAAAGACTCATGTCTATTTTCCTTCCCTTGTCTGCTGCCTTTGATGTTACAGCTCAGGACAGTCACTAGACTCACCGCTGAATGGTTTGGGATTGTGTGTTGAAAGCAGCACGGAGCCACAATGTTAACCCTTTTAAGGGAAATAAACCTATGAATGGCTTTTGACTTCTAGCTGTCACTGCATATAAACTTAGGATAAGAGAAAATACCCCAACCTGACATTTAACAAACGTCTTTTTGTGAAATATTTTGTCTGAATAATGTGCTTGTGCTGTCTTTCTTTAATGCAATGACATTACTACAATTGTAAGTGTGACTTGCATGTTCAAATGCTTTTCCCCCACAATGCTGCTTGGCTGCCTGTTGCTTTAAAGCTCATGGGGTCACAACAAACTCTTCATCAGCATCTGTGTGATGATGCCCTCCAATGGCCATCAGAGAAACAACTGCATCCATTCTGATAAGGTCACGCAGCATGAGACATACATATGCAGTACAATGCTCAAATTCATGTGTCACTTGGTAGAATCTAACCAAATTATGTACATGACAGCTCTGTTTCCAGCTTAATTCTTTATGGTTTTTAAGCTTGTTTCCTCATGAGGACCAAAAAAAATGTTGCTATTCTGATTCCCATAACATAGGGAATAACAAGGCACACATACACAAACACACACAAAATCAATAGTTATTAATTGTATCTTTGAAGGCAAGTATTCCCAGTTGTACCCATGCTTCCCAATTAGTCAGTAAATCAATGTATTGTGAAACAGTACATGTACATTATGATTTACCTCCAACACTCTGTCCCCAACATGAACCCCGGCCTTCTCCGCTGGTCCGCCTTTAGACACTCTGGAGATGAAAATACCCTGACACGAAGAAAACAACTCAATCAGTGCCCAGAAGGAAATGACTAGTTATGGGGAAAGGAAATCAGGCACACTCATATCATCAGTCGAATTGCTGGCTGGATGCACGTTAGTATTCCAGTCCATGTGTATATTTTATTGTAAATAGACCCACAGGACCATGATAGTAATAGTGTGTAATGAGATTCAGGTGGTGGAGCTACAGGGAGATAAGGCCTACCTCATCATTCTCTTTGTACGGCAAGGAGCCCTTCCCTCCTGCAATACAAATTCCCAGTCCTCCTCTCTGTCCGTTCACTTTGATCTGCAGCTGGAGGGACAGAAAACACCATCACCCCAAGAGTCAAACCCAGTAGAGCTACATTACAAAATGAATTAGGGCAGAATCACCTACCTCACCTTATGCTAACACAATCAGAGTCTAACCTAAATCAGACATATCAATTACAAAGTCATTTAGTTGAAACCACTGAGTTTAGTTTAAAAGTGCATTCATTTTCCAGAGCCTCAGGCCACTCTAAAATACATTATGTGCAATTATAAGCTGCTCTTTCTGCTTGCTTTTACAAGAGATCTGAGACAAAGGACACTAAATGAACTGTAATAGTACACATATTTGATTATATGCATGCCAGGCAAGCAGTTCTGTCAAGCATGAATATGTTATGTTTTTAATAATTATAAATTCACACAAATCAAATATGTCACTCCGTAAAAAATTCAAACAGTTATGTTCGGGAAGAGCCTAATAATTCAGTCCTGTCAATCCCGCCACCTCCCCGTCTGCATCTCTATCCCATTCTTTCTCATTCTTTTCAATGCTGTTATCCGGGAGGTTAGCCTGAGATCCAGCCAAGCCTTGGGATCCTGATCCCATCTTGCAGAACAGATAGAAATAGTTGAAACATCAAATTAAATCATTTTAAAAATCATCACATTTAACAGCATACCTATTTAATCCATCTGAAGTTAATATTAATTTATTACTCACATACACACCACAAAGTTTTGTCAATGACATTTTCATGTAAATTATACTTCTGTGTGTGCAGAACAGATCAAATTCATGTGAATTTAGTAGAATACAGGAGAAATTAGGTGAGGAGCTTGGTAGGGTAAGAGACTGGCTATCATGGAAAATGGCTAAAATGGCTAAAATGGAATCAATACTATTTGGTTCTAGAAGAATTGAAGAATTTTAGCATTTATAATGAGATATATATTATATATCAATTCATTTTTTTTATAAAAATGATGCTTTGCTGTGTCCAGTTATATGTTATAAGCTACAGAATACATGGAAGACTCCATTGTTATTCTTAATAATCTGAAATTGGCTTTAATAATGTATGTGCTCACTTCAGTTCACAATTCTAAATTATATCATTGGTTTTTGAAGACATTGCACTAGTTATTACAGTTGAAAGCCTAATTTATAAGCAATAATAGTTCTTTTTATTTGGGCTTGAGTTTTTGCCATTGTTATCAAAAAGTCAATTCCACTGTTTTCTATAAATGAAAATGCAGTTTTGCTTTGTTCATTATAAACATTCTCAGTATGTCAGGATTTGAACCTGGTCCCTTTGCATACTATAAAATTACACCACTAGACTATCATGACTCAGAGAATAAACGCCAGAACTGTCACTGATCCCCCCTCAAAATGTCTAGGTGCATGATGCCTTCGCGACTGATTAGCTGTCTGTACTCTTACTCTTAATGGCACATGTGAAACGACTGATTTTTGGGAACAGGGCCGCTCTGACACAACCGGATGGCTGAGCCTCTCCGAGCTGGTGTGGCACTCTGGGTCGTGGGCCATGTCTCGGTGGAGATGGGTCACCAGGCGCTGAGTTTTGTATCTCTGAAGCTTCCTGTCATGGCCATTTTCTCCCCACTGAGGCTTAGGTCTGCGGCCCGCTCCCTCCGGCTCTGAGAAATGACCTAAGCTGTACTGATGGAGAAACAGTGTTTTCAATTGACATGGTGTTGCTACATTTGTCTTTGATGTAAATACCATTGTAAATGAATATGGTATTCACTCAGTATCATAATATATATGTGACCCTGGACCACAAAACCAGTCTTAAGTCACTGGGGTATATTTGTAGCAATAGCCAAAAAATACATTGTACGGATCAAAATGATAAATTTTTCTTTTATGCCAAAAATCATTAGGATATTAAGTAAAGATCATGTTCCATGAAGATATTTTGTAAATTTCTTACCGTTCATTTTTGATTGGTAATATGCATTGCTAAGAACTTCATTTGGACAACTTTAAAGGCAATTTTCTCAATATTTTGATTTTTTTTTGCACCCTCAGATTCCAGATTTTCAGATAGTTGTATCTCAGCCAAATATTGTCCTATCCTAACAAACCATACATCGATGTAAAGCTCATTTATTCAGCTTTCAGATGATGTATAAATCTCAATTTCGGAAAATTGACACTTAAGACTGGTTTTGTGGTCCAGGGTCACATATCAAAGTACAGTGCCATGGCATTACTATAAGACGACTGTACCAAGGTACTGCCATACAGTGCTTGTTTGTGAGAGCAAACCACTTTCTATTGTACCCATGAATTTTGTGGGAAAAATGTCAAGGAGTAGATGTTCCACAGAAAATGACAGCATAATGGTGTGTAATGAGATGAGGATGAGGTAATAATGGTAAATTTTTCATTTGCTCAAGCCAAAGATGGTAGAGTGTACCTTTGAAACAGACAGAAACATGCTGGTCTTACATCATCAGACGGCTCTTCCATCTCCTCTGCATCTTTCTCCGGGCTGGAGCTGCGGCCATGTCCACCAGAGAGAGGAAATAAGTTGAGCCCTGGCAGACGGTCCTTCCCTGTGACCCAGCGCAGACCGGGAATGGGCCAGCCGTGGCTGCTGTTATTCACA
>JAFVLL020039699.1:0-12858 GCA_021397915.2 Tor tambroides | reverse complement strand
GCGCTTATAATGGCTGTGGCTGATTTGCTTCAGCTGTGACCGGCCCGCCGTTAATGACAGCCTCCAGGTGTTTCCCCTCGTTTCCAGGGCGACGCTGATGAGTGCTCGGGACACGCGTCACAATAATCAGAAATGTAAGTTTGAGGTTGGGAAGATTTATTTTAATGTCTTTGAGGATGCATTTATTTGATTAAACTTCTGTAATATTGATCAAAAATTACAATAAAAACAGTAATGTTTTAAACATTTTAAACTGTTTTCTAATTCTTAAATGTTAAAATATATTTTTTTTCTTTGATGCCAAAGCTGAATTTTCTTTAGTGACTTCAGTGTCACATGATCCTTCAAAAAATCATTCTAATTAACAGTTGTGCTGCAAACTGTGATCATATTTTTCATGATTCTTTGATAAATACAAAGTTCAAAAGAACACAAAATTTCATTGTTACAAAAGATTTATGTTAATTTGATCTATCTATCTATCTATCTATATCTACTGTATATCTATCTATGTGTATATATATATATATATATATATATATCTCACTTTTGGTGTGATACTGATAAAATATTGGTAAATATTGCAATACTTCTACAACAGATTTTTTCACCCTTTTCAATTTTGAATTTGTATTGTCAAAACTAAATATTAATTTATTATTATCAGTATTAAACTGGCCAAGCTGATCTCTGGACATCACCATTTATTGTTTAAATACCCCTATGGATCAACCTAAAGGTTATTTGGCTTTAATGCCACATGATTTTAGTTTGCCGATCTCCAGTGACAAAATCAAACAGCTCTTTGGCAAACATGTCACATAGATGTACAGAGCAGTGCGCAGTGACAGTGGCAGAATGACATATCTGTACTTGTGCCAGGACTGTGTGGATAAAGGACTATATATATATGCCTTGACTTCAATGAGCACTCAGAAAGAGAAAAGAAAAAATATGAGGGAAAAAGAAAAAGAAAGAGGGCGAGGATGCCGTTTCTGCACAGTGTTTGCGTTCACCTGAGCTTGTGCCTGTGAGAATTGAATCTTTTTTGGTGCAACTTTTGCACACTCAATCTGGCACACGAACACATGCTCTCGTATTTTTTTATGTTTAGTGGCTGATGATAAAACAGAAGTTGCTTTCGCTGATGGCAAGAAGGGCCTAGAGGTGAAGGCATGTGCTTTACACAAGTCAGCTTTATACATTCTCGCTCTACATACACGCACACAAATTTTCCCAAACTGGCACTCTTTTGCCTGAAGGCTTGTGTACGGTACCTCTCTCTCTTCCTCCCTCCCACATTCGGTCTCTTTGTTTCTGGCCCATTACTTCTTTCTCACCTCACACTGTCTCTCCGCTGCGATAAAAATCACAACATAGTAATGACCAGACCGCCTCCCCCCACTTTCCCACACCACCCCCACCACGCCCCCAGCTTTCTCAATCGCTCTGCTGCATAGATGAATCTGGGCTAACACAAACTAGCACTTTATAATGAGTGTTCCTCCAGGGGGCTGGTCAGGGGGCTTATCCAAAGTGAAGTGATTCTTTTTCCCTCTATTTATGCAGCAGACAGAGCAGATTGCTCTAGCACGTCTGCCACTCGCCATACGCCATCCGCCTTATGAAGGAAACTCGCATGGATGGCCCAGGATCGGCTTCCTGAATTCCAATGCGCATGTGTCACATGCATTTAATGTTCCTAAACTTTCTTATCCAGTCTTTCCTTTACCCTGGTAATGATGTCGCCCAGCTGAGCGAGGCTCAATGCACATGAAAAAGAAGTGAAGAGGGAGGCTGACCCACTTTGAAGGGTTTCCCCTACAGCTCAGCCTAAAAGAGATCTGACACAATTGGGCCACTGTGACACTGCTACTGCTGCGACAGTTGTGGTGTCAATACCAAAAGTGCACACACACGTCGCGTACATGCACACTCCCAGAGATCCATACAGACATCTCATTTAAAGGGGCAGTTCATTACAAAAAAAAACAAAAAACAAAACATTTTACTCAACCTCATGTGTTCAAATCCCATATGACTTTTTATTTTATTGTGAAGTAAAAAATATTTTGTATTTTATATACATTTGATACATTGACAAATTGATAAGACTATTAAATAACACTATTAAAGTGTAAGACTAACTATGTGTTATGTTCAAAGTCTTCTGGAGCTGTACAATGGTTTTAAGTAAGAAAATAAAATGCCATCAAAATACCAAAACCAAATACTATTGTTATTCACTGATAGTCTTCCTCTTCAGGCAAAAAAAAAAAAAAAAAAAGGCTTCAGGCAAAAAAGGCTTCAGGCAAAAAACAAAAAACAAAAAAAAAACTCTTTAAGATTATCAGTGAATAAAGATATCAGTTATTACTTAAGAAGATCTAAAATATAGCATACAAGTTGTATTGACAAATTTCATGGTGCTTAATGGAGCTATGCTAAGATTTAACTTTATAGAATATATATATATATATATATATATAACATTTTTATGCATTTTATCCAAAAGTGACTTACATTCATTCTTAGATAAAAGTTTTTATTGGCATCTATGATTCCATGAAGAACTTCCATGAAACCTTTCTAATGGACAAAAGGTTCTTTATAGTGGAAAAATTTTCTTTAGATTATTCAAATGTACACACTAAAAATGAAAATGGTTCTTTTAATAACTGTTTATTGAAAGGTACCTTGGGGATCCCAGAATGGTCAAAAGACTCCCTTTTGGACCCTTTATTTTTAAGAGCTTTTAAGGTATACATTTTATCAGTTCATGGATTCCCTGGGAATCAAACCCATGACCTTAACCTTCCTAGCACCATGATTTTGAGCTAGACAAATGAATGAAAAAAATTAGAGTGAATAAATAATTTAAAAAAAAAATTTTGGGGGGGTGAACTATTCCTTTAATCTTATCAAATCATCTATAAAGCACTCCCACAGAGTATATATGTTTATTATGGACTAAATGAGATGCTATACTGCATGTCAAAAACCAGCTAATTAGCCTGTTTAATATGCATCCATCTATTCCAAAACATGTCAATGTGATTTACAGTCTATTACTGTTGAATTCCTTGTTGAAAAAAAGCATCTGGCCCCCTCTCTAATTGTACCCACATATTAGCTTTAATGCACCAGTAGTTTTCATGCTTTTAGAATGCAGTAGACTAAGAGCAGTAGCCATGTGACCCTTTTAAAAGACAACCTTGTAACTAGCTGATTGAGCTTAGCACAGATGGCATCTTGAACACTGGCCAACAAAAGAAACAAAACCAACAAATGAATGCTGAAGAGGGAAGAGTGCTATCTGAAGCTAATACCCAGAAGTCAGTGAATCACTGGTCAAATCACTGGCAAAAATGGACCCTACTGAGAAAACAAAGCTGATAAAAACAAGCTCGAAGCAACAGGTTCTTTGCACACAACTTGCAGCCTACCAGCTAATTCACTTCCACAGATGTACTACCATCCGTTGATAAGCTTCATAAAACACTGGCATGTTTAAGACTGACGTTAATGTACTATTAATCACAGGCATTCAGGATAATGCACCGGTGCCATAATCGAATCAAATTTTGTAGACAAGTTCAAGGACAACATCACGGAGATTCAGGAAATTGGCAGTGGCAAGGGTTTACAGAAGCTCCTCTTATCATAACAGGCATAATAAGAATAGAATAGAAAAATAACCTGAGAGTGCTTTGTACAACCTCTGAGTCAGTAAAATGCAATATTATGACAATAACAATATGCAATGCATCTGTTTCAGTACAAGGGGATTTCAGAAAATATGCTGATAAACAGTAAAGGAGTCTGTAATGTACCAGCAGAGCTCCTGATTTGTGTCTTTGTTTCTTTAATCTCCCCATTTTGCGACTGCAATAGGTCTGAATATTTCATTGTTAATATATTTCACAAAACTCTCTAAAAAAACCCTCAAGGAATATGCTGCATCTGTAGATATTTTACCATTTTATAGAGGACAAAATGGAAAACAAGTTCTCTATGTTTCTGCAATAAAATCATACGCAGGGATTTTCCATAGTGAAAACACAATCAATATTTATCAAATCTCACTGAGGCAGGTTTATTGAACAAACGTGATTTATGCACAAATGAAAGGATGACTCTACAAAGAAAATTATTTTTATGCTAACTTCAGGCTTAATCTGTGTCCAATAAGAACCTGGAAAAGTTTTCATCTAATGCTGATGTTATAAGGTAGGGGTGGCCAATAAACAATATCACACAGCGATCGAACAGCCTATCACACAGTAGAAATAAATGCAACAACAGCTAGTCTGTGTCGCTAATAAGTCTGCATGTTCTGGACGTATGCATAGAGTAATTTTGTCTACCACACAAACTCAAACACCTGTGACGCTCACAGTGTTTTCATTATCTGATGTCTCAATACATGAGAATATGAACACATGAACTTCACCTCCAGAGCTGCTCTAAGAGCCACTTCATGAGATTTTCACCATTTCATTTGAGAAAAACTACCATCAGATACACACTGAAACTCAAGGATCGTCACAAAATAATAATTCATACAACTCATACAAATAGATTTCTTGGGGCACTAAACTAAAAGTTTTTAATCCATCATGAATCATATGTATTTGCGCTATTTGCAGCAAAGCAATCATACCTGCTGATTCAATACACACAACTCATCATGAAGCTGAACAGAACAGCATAACAGACAACCTTAATACTGAAACGCTAGCAGATAAATAATTATGGGCAAAAGAGGACTCTATTATTTGCACTCTATTCTTGTACTTCATAACAACTTGCATGTGAAAATGGTTCAAGAGCTATTTCTTTTTTCTAGCCACCAATTCTGCATGGAGAGAAAACAAGAAAATGACATTTCTGACTCACAACAAACAGTCTAAAGTGGTGGTAAAGCAAAAAAGAGAGAAAGAACAAACTAAAGTGTGTGTGTGTGTGTGTGTGTGTGTGTGTGAGTGTGAGTGAGAGAGAGAGAGAGAGAGAGAGAGAGAGAGAGAGAGTTGAAACAGAAGGTCCAGTTGTAAGAAGTTTATTAAAGCCCCTTCATTGACCCATCCTGCACTTGAGTTGACAGATCTGAGACGTGCCCACCGTCTCCATTCTTCAGTTTCTGGGGACTTCACTGGTATCTTTCTACTTCCTTAACAGTGTCTCATGTAACTGTCTTCATACGTAGTATCACTGCCATTCAGTGGCATCCTTGATTATATAGCAGTACAGTTCTCTCCAGACAGACCGAGCTACAAAAGTAAAAAACAAAGGCTATTTCACGGCAAGGTGGCTCTGAGGCAATATGCTTGATTTGTGTGGGTTGTTGTAGGTGTGGTGTGTGTGTAAGAGAGCACATAAACATAGTCTTCCTCTTAGAAATCAGACACGAGTATAAGAAATATAATTTGGAGACTGTCATCCATCAAACACTGAGGTTGTTCTTCTCATTGAAAGGAAACAAAAAACATTTAGAAACGGTGAGATCTTTTGCAGGGATAGGCTTTCTAAAATGCTTCAAATCCAATAAGATGCAATATATCACAACGATGCCACAAAACCAATAACAGACCTGACAGATGTGTCAAGAGCGGTTGTGATGTTCTGCGGTGACATCTCAGATCAAGTACAGAATGCGCTGCTTGAATTGCAGATTGTGATTTCCTCTCATGGCACTCTATTTAGTTGCATTTACTAGAAAATAGCATCAATCTCAACCCTGAGATATGTTGAGAAATGAAAATTTCATGTTATTCTGACGGAGCGCCTGAAATTTCCTGACGGATCCATGAATCCTGCACTCACAGAGGCACTCTTTAAGCTAATATAACTCTTGAAACACATGAAAACAAGCAAATCTGTGAGATTACATACGAAAGTGGATTGTAGTGCAGTCCATGAGACTATTAAGAGCACTGCGTGGTTAAAAAAAGAAGAAAGTATGGGGAAAAAACATGAAATGCCTGTATAAATAAGTAGAAAATCATAGGAAAATATTCCACTGCTCCAGGAATTCAGTTACTTAATGCAAAACCATAAACCCGCAGTCTAGCTGCTGCTAACTCTCAATGTCTCTCAAACAGTGAATACATTTGACATTTTTATTCTTCATAGTATACGGAAAATTGTGTCGCTTAGTGAAATTTGCAGGTGTATTCTCTACTCCAGAGTGTGAAGCTAATGCACTTCACCAGTTTACAAAAACATGAATCGTTGGGGTAAACACAGCAGTAGGACTTTAAAGTAAATTCAGTTTATGTTTATGACATAGATTTGTAAATGGAGCTCCAAGATGAGTAAGGCTGAATGTAGTAAAGCTGAATGGATTTCAGCACCATGGACAGCTCAATGCAGCTCCACAGAGTCCTCAATGACTGCATTTAGAAAACCACTCACCTCCAATATCCGGCCGCAGCTTTTTGTCATATTCCTTTAGTAAGTTGTTTAGTATTTGCGTTGCGTCTGTCTCGTGGGTTTTGGGGGCCAACATTTGATTCACAGTAACGTCGTCGTACTCATCATCCTCAGAAGCGACTGTTTGAGAACTGAAGAAATAAAAGAAAATGTGTTCCACAGGTCACCGTTGAGGTCTTTTTCTATGTCTCAACTTGTCAATAATCAATTGTTTTGAAGACAATAATTAATACATTTATGTCAGAATTTAATAGTTACAGCAATGTGGAATAGCAGAAACTTATTATTCACCATTTTCAGAGAAGGAGGACTAGCTTAGTTAGCAATCAGTCAACAAAACCAATATGGAAGTAGAAACCGTTTCACAGTTGCTCTCTCATAAAAATGCCACTTAAAGGCTGGGTTTCCCAAAGCACACAGTAGAACTTCAGTCACAAGTACAATAAGTTATTCTCTATGGCACGTTTCTCAAAAGCATCATTATCCGAGTAGCATGTAAAAACGTTCAAATATTAGCCTCTGATCACACATAAATCCCTTACATGCAATTTAACATGGATACCACCCCCCTCCCCCCCGCCACATTTTAGTAGAGACCAAAGTGCTTATTAAATTATATTAATACATTATGATTACTGTAAAACCATTGTACACTATATCCAAAAATAACAACTTCAGTGCATCCCACTTGAGAGACATAAATTTACAAGGTACAACTTTCTGGAAGCCTACTTTGACAAACTTAAGTAACTAATTGCAATATAGAGAGACAATGTATTCTTCATTATGATAGGTATTTAACAAGTAAAGAAATACAATCCTGCAAAAAATTAAAATAAATACATAAATACACAGAGATATGCAGATAGTTGGCTTGAATATTACTACTAGAAAAATATATCATAAGGCATATAAGGTTTATATTTAGTTAGCCTTTTATTTCAGTAGCGATAAAACAAAAGATACAGCAGAATGAGAGATGTAGAGATGAAAATAAATATCAGTTCTGAATATCAGTTATCTGACACTTAAATATTAAAATAACAGTCAACTGTTTGACCTCTACAAATAAACAGTAAATAAATAAAAAATATGTAATGTTAACATATGACAATTGAGTAAAAGTGTGCTAAATGAGCGACTCTCTCTTCATTCAACAAGGACAGGCTCATATCTGATCCATATCTGTACCAACAGAGACACATATGCACATATTGCATTGTATACATATATATATATATATATATATATATATATATATATATATATATATATATATGTGTGTGTGTGTGTGTGTGTGTGTGTGTGTGTGTGTGTGTGTGAATGCAAAGAATGATGCACATCTCTTGCAAATCATTCATTACAAGTTGGTCAAATTCTTGCCAGAGCACAATCATTTCTATAATTCAATTGAAAACTGTTTAACAACTTTAAGCACCTCCACATAAAATAGCGTTCGATTCCCACGTTTGCCAGCATTTCCACCGTTTTCTGGCTAGGAAGACAAACTTTCGGACATACTTAGTTCAGCTTTGGAACTGACAGCTCCGGTAACGACGCACACATGCGTTATCTCCACCATGAAATAACGCACGACGTTAGTAAAGATTAATTTAAAAGCGTGATTTGTATAATTATCAGAAAACCCAGACAAACACCAATCTCACATATTACACCTACAGAGATGACGCTTAGAAGATAGACAATAAAGATCTAAATCTTATATGATTGCGCTACGAAAAAAAAAACTTATGCAAAGATTGAAATACTAAAGATACACAAAGTCTTTTGAACTTCTTAAATAGCACAAACCAAAAGACTTATTCCTAAAGTTAGGTGTTCAGTGCGTACATCACATCTTCATCGCCAGATTGGTGATATATTATGTGGCATCAGGCTAGACTATCCATAAGAAAACTGCCACAGAATTACCCTTATGAACAATTAATTGATGCCAAGACAAAGACGGTAGCAACGTCACTTACCATACACGAAACACTGACAGAAGTAAGAAGTAGAGGAACAATTTGGTGGACATGTTTTAGGTGAGACGGACTCCGTGTTGAATGTGGCACACTGCACGGAGACTCTTCTAAGGAAAAAAGTGACACAGCTGCAGCCTTTTCTTCCAGGCTCAATTAAAACAGTGGCGAGTAGTCGAGGTATAGTCCAACGGGAACGGTAAGACCTCCTCGGCTAGTGTCCGGTGCTTAAAGTTCACTTACATTGGCAATTAGCGGGATCAAATAATAGAAGAGCCCCTCCTGCTCCTTGAAGTTGCGCTGCTTTCGATTGCACCGCCAGATACACATACTGACGTTCACACAGAGGCAGAGCGCAAACTTCCAAAGTGGACACCTTCAAACCCCTAACGCATCCGTTAGTTTCTGCAAATTACGTCATAAAAAACAAAGTCTGCCTTCCCAGACGCTTCGGCGGAACTTGAGATCCTCTTCGGGTGCGTCTCATAATTTCAGCGTTAGAATGCTTCGAGGAGAGACATTAAAAAGCGGCTGTTTACAGTATCAGCTAGGTAAATGATTACCGCGCGGACTGTGTTCGAAATGGAAATTGGCGCGTAATTGCTGTAATTACTTTGCGCGTGCATTGATCGCAGGGCGATTAACCCGATAATAGAGCAAGATTGAGGGTGAAGAAAATGTCATCAACCAATTTGGAGTCGAATAAATTACTACAGGGTATTATTCAATGCGTCGCACTATATATTCTTATGTTTCTGGCATAAATAATTATAGTCACAAATACATTTTTCTGTAGGCTACTTTGCCATTTGCCGTATCTATTATTGTCAGTGAAATGTCATTCGTCATTCTTTATTTATTTCTTTTACTATCTGAGTCGGATATACATAACTACTTAAGCTAATTTAACATTTAAAGCTAGAGAATCGTCTATCCATACGTTGTCCTCGCATTGCTGTGTCTGTATGCGAGCAGGTGCACATATGCAGTATAATATTTGAGAGACAGCGCCGACATTTATCACCACAGGCAGCTCCCAGTCGCCCACGCACTTTGGAAAAAAACACAAGCCCCTTTCTCTCTAGCTTTGCTCTGCGTGTTGTGAGATTTTTCCTCTGACTTCTCTAGAAGGTTCAGTATCTGTGGTACTCTAAACACGCCAAAGGCAAATCTACTTTTGAATATTTTAAAGCAGTCCTTTGTCATTTCGGCAAAAATGTAAATAAATAAATAAATACAATAACGAGTTCCATTGAGTTGAAGTGTGTATTTTTGCGACACTAGCCCAGCCCACCCAGTGTAGTTTATAAAATGGCCATTGTTACATAGAGGTTTCCCAGAGCACTCCCCCGTCTTCCATTGGTCAGACAAACAGATAGGCCTGCTCCAAACGCACGTTATTGGGCGAGTCTTTGACGAGCTTGTCAGGAGCGAATGCTTGGTAACATCACATTACAACAGTGGTTACACTTTTTAGGAGAAATCCTTACTTCTTTGTCTTTGAATATAGGATAAGTATGTTAACATATAAGAAATGATACACTTCAGTTTTAATACACATAAAACTACATCGAGCTATTTCGCTTTGTTTTCAAGTTCTTATGACGGTATGGTGTCTCCCTTTTTGGGTTAGTGAGAGCATGAACTCGGCCAGTTCAAATGCATGATAGACTATCCTCTTGTGGCTGATTACAGAAATGCAGATAGGAAGTGCAGCAGAGAGTAAACCACAGAACATACTAAACCAAATACAAGGGAAGAATAAAAAAAGGAGTGTGGCTAACCACAGGGTAAACGATGTGACAAGAAAACTGTCTGCACTGTCAAAATTTTTAACTCACTAAAATTAAAAACAGAACTTTTGATGTACAAAGTGGTGCTGAACCCTCCAGTGAAAAAAATACATGCATACATATAAGACCACTTTGAATTTAAGCAAATCAAGTTGAAACACACACACACACACACACACACACACACACACACACACACACACACACACACACACACACACCTCAGAAGTAAAATTAATAAAATCAAGTAGAAGAAATTACTGGGAGTGGATGAAAACAAAGACATTATGAATGATGATGAAATTATTACAGTGTTTTGAATACTATGCTTTTAAAGCAATTTCGACATCTCTTAAATTGTGGATGATCAACACATTATCTGTCACTTTCTATATTAACAAGCATGCCACTATCACTTTAAATGGTTAGCTGCCATCTTTGCACAATAGATTAAATCAAAATAGTGACATAACCAAAACCCCTTTTGATACCAAAATGCATTTTCAGCTTTACAAGATGCAATCTATGGGTTTTTCTCAATAATACAATGAAAACAACTGGGGGTTTCTCTTCATGATACAAACATAAATCTGTAATGACATATCTGAGTGACAGCATCTCAACTGTACACTAGTGGAATTCCGGTCCGGCACTAGGAATAGGCTCTCACTCCATCACTCATAAGATTAAAGGTTTAAGGTCCATTGGTATGCTGTGCATTATTGTGTGAGGGATGAGTTTAGTATATTGGAGGGGTTTATACTTGCCTTACTTGTATTAAAATGAAGTACAGTCTTTCTCTAAATCCACAACAAAAGTGTGACATGTCAAATAAATGTCAGTGTGACTCTGAAACAAAATAACAACATACTATTACATTCATAAAGCATACTTAAGAACGGTGACAAATATGTAAATGCACAGAATACACAAATATCTCATTTGTATATTCTATGCCACAAACTGAACCCTGCTGCCAGTTTCCAGCAATATGCTAGCATACAATATCACACACATGCAATGCAGAAATGCAAATACTTGATCGCACTGGTGCTAGTTTAATTCGATCCCATGTATAGGAGCACTGGTTGGAAAAGCAACTTAAGTGAAGCCAGATCCTTCACAAACAGATGTGGGCCAGATGTTGCCAGCACACAGGACCAGAGGAAGGATTCCGTATCCTCCCTGCTCCAGGAACTCTGGTCTTGATGTGTGCATGCGTGTTTTGTATAATCCCAGGAGTAATCCCAGGAAGAATCCTTCTTGCACAGTTACAGTGGCTTCTGCAGCAACCGTTCCATTAGGACAATATCATACTAAGCTTCATCTGTACTGTATGTCTTATTGCCATAAGCCTGTGAAGAGCAGCCATGAACCCAATAAACATAAAACCCATGCAATCTTGTGGCACATGGTCCAGCATTAACCAAAGCAAACAAACTGCATACTGTTTTTGATGTAAATAAAATCTTTGTTGATCATCGTTCCTGGATGTTGATTAACGTGACTGGCTTTAACATTATAGGTCAGGTTAGTTCTAAAGAGTTGCAATTCAGAGACATAGTTTGAGTAACTCAGAAGTAATCGCAGAAGTTGGTCAAGAAACATATCAGGCAGAATTTATTGCTTCAGACATGTATGCTCTGAGGAACAGCTGTACATTTCTGGAAACATCCATTGTTGTAAAAGGGCACATTACTGACTCACTTGAACTCTTTTAATGATTCATTCTCCTATAGGCCTGAGTGGCGTACAGAGGAGCTTAATGGCTCTCATAGTTGGCTTCTTAATGAGCTACACATCATCCGTGGGGTCACTTAGTTCTTTGTGCCGTCTCACTTTCATGTAACAAGTTCAGAATAGAATGATTACAGGATAAAACCCGAATCTTCCCGAGTCGCACTTTCGCACTAACAAGGTCATTGTTCGCTCCTCCATTTCATTCCCCAAATAAGCAGCCATGCGTTTCGGTTGAAGGCCAGAGATGGCAATATGGTGTGACATTTCGGTTTCAACAAGATCCATTTCAACATGCTTGACAACAGCAGGTTCCACCTTTCTGCTCTATACCTGACCTTTTTTTCTCTCTCTCTCTTTTAGAATTGGAAAAATGTATGAATTATTCAATGTAAATGTTTCTTTCATTTTGGTTTCAGACCTTTTTACCTGATCATTTCACATGGTAGCGCAAAGAAAATATCACTAGGTGTCAACATTTAAGGCTTTTGCTGACTCGTTCCAACCTCAAAACCCACTGACCAATTTACAACACAGAGAAAAGTAAGAAAACGGCTGTCGCATAAAGAGCGTGAAAAGCCAAGTTAAAAACTATTGACTGTAAAGAAATGCCACATTCTGTCAAAGCTTACAATATTTCACAATACAATCTGCGTTTTCACTGTCATTCATGTCACTTTGGCTGCACATTAGACTAGCGTATCAGAACCATTTTCAGCTCTTCCTCACTAACGTTAAGCCGCATCTACGTTAAAAGCAAAACATACACAAGCTATGTACAAATGATTCAAAAGTCTTAGCTGCAACCCGACCTTGTTCACCTTGCAGGATATCTTGGTCTAAAGTGTGAAAAGCTGCCTAAGGTGCACAATTCTATTTAGCTACTTCAAAAAAGCTTAGAAAAAATGACAAAC
>JAFVLL020039697.1:0-24042 GCA_021397915.2 Tor tambroides | reverse complement strand
TAGGCGGCATTTTTCACTATTTGTTGTTAAGTTAACTCCTTAAGAGTAAATGGAGAGTAACACTGCTTAATTAACACTGACGATTTTACTGTGTAGAACTGAGCTCTAACAGTGTATTATTAAAGTGAAAGGTTTTTAACTTAGCTTGATGCCGCAAAGATGAATATACTGTAGCAGAACACCTTTCCCCCGCGGTTCTACCACCCTTAGTCAAGCCTTCATCAGTGTTGCTCTGAGCTGCGGAGGATTCCTGATCCTGCCTGCATTCCGAGAGGATGCGGCCATGTTTGGCGTCTCCGCTGTCATGTTTCATAATTTCACGCTTGCCTGAACAAAAGGCTCTCACAGTTCAGCTGGAGCGTGTCAACTGCATTCTGACAAGAGAATCTCACTTCTGCCTGTCTGATTGGTCACTTCAACAAGCAAAAAAAAAAAAAAGTCCAAAAAAGATTGTGGAAAAAAGAGTGGACCTTTCTGTTTCTCTCCACTAAATTTGCCCGTGTGCCCCTCTTTCTCAGCTTTCCATCAGTGAAGGTTAATGAAAGGGAGCGGGACAGTTTGGAGCGAAAACATTGGAAATCTTTGTCCGAGTTCATTGCTTTTTGACAAGGTACAGTGAGCCACTTTATGGTCACATAAACTACAAGGCAGATACCGTCACCAGGACATATCCCACCATGCCTGCAGTTATGAGACCTGTTATTTACAGAGGCCTTCTGCAGGTTATGCCTGAACAACTTTTACACTGGTCTGGATTTGTCCATCCAAAATCCTTTGGGGAGTGTATTGTTGTGAGCGAACAGTGTGACTCCCTGCAAATGAGTTTGGGACAAGGCCGACAGCCTCTGTTAAATTAACTAAACCTTCAGAGTGCACAGTGATTTCAAGTATTTTAAACGTGATGCACTGAAGTCAGCTTTGCAATATGAAATCCTAGAAGTTATATTAGGAAAATAAATTTTGGCAGCAATGCCACTGCAGCTTTTTTTTTTCTTACAGTATTGGCAGCAAGGGTAACATTCAAAATTGAAATCTGTGAAAAATATAAACAACAACAACCAAAAACATTAACAATATTATTTTTATTATTATTATTATTATTATTATTATTATTATTATAGTTGTTGTTGTTATTGTATTTTCACATATTACATACTATACACACACTGTTAACAGATTAATTTTGTGCAATTTAAAGTAAACTTCAAAAATACACACGGTGAGCATATTTTAATTTTAAAACATAAGATTTTCCTATGCCTCCATATGCCAATGTAGCTTTCCTTACCCCTCAGATTCTCCTTCAGAGTAAACATGCCTTTAAAAACAAGCCCTCTTTTGTCCCATTAAATGTCACCCAATTGCAAGGTCCAAGCTTCATCTGGCTATCTGATATTAGCATCATTCTTCTGCTGACCCCGTCTTGCTGAGTCAATTATATCAAATTAGCTAGCATTAAAAATAGTGTATTTGATAGTGTCCCTTTCAGTTCTGTTCTGCTGTTTCTATGGGAACCACATGAAAAATCTGGCTGAGGTGAACTACTAGCTTCCTGTTTCATTATATGTGTGTTATAGCAAAATGTGAGCTGGATTTATTGGCCCGTGTGCATGTCTACAGGGATTCTTTAAAAAAAAAAACCTTCAGTATGTAAGAGTTTGTTGAGACCCTATCTGCGTGAAGCAGGCTGTTTTTCTCATCAGAGTTTCAAGCCATTTCACTTTTGATTCAGTCCAATTTCCTCTTTCCTCTAATGTTTAAACTTAAATCAGCCTGTTTACTAGAAGTAGGTGTCTAAGTGAAACAATGGAGTTCAGAGCATGACATGCATGCATAGTATTTTATGTTATCTGTGTACACTTTATAAGGAAAAGCAGTAGCCCCCCATTAATTATTTACTTTTTTTCTTCACACTTCCTGCACTTTCTCTCTCTAACTTTTCTTTCTCACCCTCTGCACTATAAATTTAATTGAACCTAATCAAGCAAGTAAATGATGATTGCACCCCTGTACCTGGCCTTCAGCCTAAAGCAGAGATCACACTTTCGTCAGCGCTTTAGCGCCCGGCCATCATCACTAAAGGACACCTGGCATGATCCAAACCACAGCAAGCATCTGTGCCCATGGCATAATGTCAAAGACTTAGAGCTGCAGAATGTGAGTGCACCACGGCACTGGCACTTTAACTTGAGCCTGTGGGTTGCATCACCCCTAGAATCAAATGGCACTTTACTATCAGAACATTGTTTATGCACTTACATTTATCAGAACATTTTTTAAAAGATTATTTTTGGCATTTTTGCCTTTTAGTGTGACAGGATAGTTTAGAGTTGACAGGAAGCGAATTGGGAGAGAGAGAGGGGGGCGGGATCGGGAAAGGTCCTCGTGCCAGGATTTGAACTCGGGATGCCCGTAGCACAACAGTGCTGTATGTCAGCGAACTGCCCACATTTTTTTAATCAGAACATATTTTAAATTATTAGGAATTGTACGCCAACCAAAAATGGGCATCATACACTAAACCGAGGATTACACACTTTTCAGTTTGTTTCCTGAAAACAACAAACTCGTGCAGAAACGAATACCTTGTTGTAAGGAAATGCATATCAAATGAAAACAATAGGTGTGTCCGAAATTGCATTAAAGGGGACATAGCACACACAGTTTCTGCTAATCTCATGTTAATCTTGAGTACCCATATAGTACTGCATCCTTCATATCTCCGAAGAGTCTTTAGTTCTATCAGATTTATAAAAGATACAGCTTTACACTTCTCTCTGAAAACAGTCGAGCTCCTGAAAGCGTGCTGTGGGTGGAGCTAAATATTCACAAGCACGCAAATCAGCATTAATAAGACAGGAACAACAATTTTATTGACCTTTGACATTATTTAATTTGTTTATAAAACATTCAACACTGAAATGCAGAGAACAAACAAATACACTTGCACCACTCCGTTGCTGCCCTGGAGAAACAAACTGCATCAGCTGTTCCCTTAACACTGGGTTCTTTGGGAAGCTGAACAAGGTTATCTTTCCCTCACAATCAAAACACACTTCTTTGGTGAAACTGTTGATTTCATGGTCTAAAAGCAAAACAACAAATCCTTTTCGAGCAAGTCCTGTGCAGTGCTGCAGACGACTTCCGTAACACGAATGAAGCATGTTGATAGGCGTTCTCTTGCTCTCACTTTGGTTGATGTGTGCCTGGGCGCGCTCTTCTAGGAGAAGTGCCCATACAACCAATTCCGCCCTTTATGATGCCATACAGGGCCATACTCCAAAAAAAAAAACTTTCCGAAATGTATATGAACCCTGAAGGAGTGTATATTTGGCACAGAAATACTCTCTTACATCCAACTTGTTTTTTGAAACTTTGGCCATGTTAAGCATAAGAATCCAACTAATTAACAGTGTAAATAAGAATGCATGAAATAGCATTAGAACCTCCCCTTTAAAACAGTATGTTATATATAGTGTGAATATTGGTATGAATGGGTTTGAATATGGGTACTCAATCCACCATGTTGTCGCTGTCACGTGACCAACCAGTGTCAGCTGCGTCACTTCGCTGCCATTCACAACTCTTCTTCCGTGGCTTCATGGGATAGTAAAGTGTCGACTGAATGTGCACTCCAGAATCTCGGCATAAGTAGTAGATCGTCTGGGAATTTTTCACCTACTGGTTTTGAATATTATGAAATTTGACATGCTGCTCTTTTCACATACTGTTTTTCGCATACTATATAGTATGGAAGTAGCCATATTTGGACACAGCAAATTTGTTCTGAAATTGTCTCAAAATATCATGTTTGATCTCCACTGATTGGATGGAATCAAAGTCGGAAGCTAAAAAAAATCATAGTCTGAGCCTGTCATACACTATGCAGTTTTCTGGGAAATCTGTCTACTCTGACTGCTCAAAACCTGCAGACTGGCTCTAAATTTTGGGATCTAGCGTTGACTCATCTAGACTGCAGATTGAGTCAATAAAAGTCCCTTTATCCAAAGTGTGATGGCTGCAATAAGGAGTGTTGCACTATACTGGAAAATACTGCACTATACATTTAATCAATATTACACTATTGCACTAATTATCTATTGAATAACAGCATGCTATTATTTGGCCGCAGGAAATAAAAGTGATTATTACAGCAGTTATATAGAACAACTATTTGGTGTTGACCTTTGACCGTTCAAGGTGTCACTTGCACATTTGTATGAGGTGTCCTGGCATGAATACTACATTGCTTAAAATATTTTAAACAGTAGGGCATTAGCATCGTCCTGCCCTCTTGTGCCCTTGGCTTTCCCAGAGGCCCTGCTCTAGCAGCTGTAATTTGAGATGCATTACATGTTTGGTTATGGAAGAACAGTTTTATACTCTTGACAGTTTTATATGAATTGTCCTCAGGCATTTCATAAGTGAGCTGAGTGGGTGGCAAGTCTTAACGGTCAACAGTCTGTATCAGGACTGCACGCTTCAGAAGGAGCACTTATCTTTTATTAATATCACTTCATTAAAAGTTTTGCTGTTCTGCTTTTCTTCTGCTTCATTCCTTATTTTCCTTCTAAAAAGACATTGTTAATTAATCAACAGAAAAACAAAAACACCATGAGCCAAATGGGAAAAAGTCAGATGGCAAGGTTCAGTGCTCTAAGACTGTTGCAACAGCTAGTGTGAGACAATTAATGCATGCAGCAAACAGCAGGCACTGAACACACCCCAATGTGCTAATTGTAACTCCAGCTGAGGGGCCTTGTGGGTGCGATTGAGTGGGACCTTTTCAGTATTGTCATCCTCCCTCAACATAGCTTGACCGCCCCCTCTCAATGCCAGTCTGCCCCCTTTCCAATTATCAAACTTTATTAAGACATTTGTTTTCCAGAGATGGCCTTTGCACTTTTTGTTAAGCTCTGAAGGGTAGGTTGTTATTTTGTGTTTGGTTAATTGAATCCTGCTTATGTTAGTGATTAGAATGTCCTCTTGTAGTGAAATGAAGTTTACTTGCATGCCTCTATAAAATGTGTTATTTGCCCCTTTGTGACAGAACAAAGTAAACAGAACAGAAGTGAAGTGCTGAACTATTTCTGTGTTTATATGTATAATTGTAAAACAATTATAATTTGCTAATTTTATTATAATGTGTTCACCTTGTCAGCTGAACAGTTAGTCAAAAGATAAGTAAGTTCATGTCAGTGGTTCATAACTGATTTTGATTCAGCTCATAGTGGTGACCCCTGACCTGACACTACCAAATTTTTTTGTAGGGCTGAAAAAAGACAAGTAAACTGTCAGTAATAAAATAAGAACAAATTGTAAGCAATAGCACAAATAAATACTAGTGTTGTCACATGTGTTGTCAAGTACCAGTATCGTTACCAAGTCAGTACTTAATTAAAGGGATAGTTCACCCAAAAATGAAAATTAAATCATCATTTACTCACGCTTGTGTTGTTCTAATGCTGTATGCATAGGCGGAGATTGCGGAGATGGGGGGGGGGCCTTTCCCCCCCTAACGATTGAAAGATTTTACTAAATATTTGTTAATTAATAATGTTTTCAACTCAAAAGTAAATATGTACATAATGTAGTTATTTTAATATATTTTACTGTTAATTATTGTAAATAAATTAATAAATAAAGTCAAACTTACTAATAGGTTTTCCCAATCTTATTTGCGTAAGAAGTTGTCGCGTGACGAATCTGCATTTTGGCGGATAATAGCCTATGCTTGCCTGTTGCATGCGGTTGCATGACATGAATGGATATTTAGCAGGGTTTTTTTACAACATACAACAACTGCAGAGGAATCTGAACCTAACCAAAATAAAGACAGATGAAGCCCGACTCCAGACCCGGACAGCCTCAAAAGGTGATCCACAGGATGCTCCGTTAGCAGTGTTTTACATTTATGTCAGGAAAAGAATCATTTACATCCAAATGTAATTTAATGCACACAGAACAAAACCTAGAAATATATTTCGGAATATAAACTGCTTAATCGACCATTTTCAGTAAGATTTAAGGTTACTAAATGTGTTCGTGTGCCTGTGCGTTTAACTTGAATAATGTCCAACAGATATCTGTTTTAAAGCAGTGGGTAATTCAGTCATTGATTTGCTTAAAATATACTTTGCGATTCTGTTGACAAACATGTTTATGGTGCATTCTATTCAACGTGTTTATTGCTAGTGCAGCAGAAATAGACAGCGCAGCCTTTACAAGTAATTCGCATGCAATGTATCTGGTTGCCATGGCAGCCTCACACACTTACTGCTGCTCTAATCATGGTAAAACCGTGTTTAATGGTACACGGATTGAGACTTTGTACGTTTACTGCAGAAATGCTAAAATGTATTTCAAAGTTTGACTGACCAAATCGACTGGCTTGGTTTACCCCCCCCCCCAAGCTCAAACGTCAAACTACGCCTATTGCTGTATGTCTTTTTTTTTTTTTTTTTTTTTTTTTTTTTTTGACCATAAAAGGAGATTTCTTTTAATGTCAGTGTTTGGCGATCAGCTTAAAACTTACAAAAAAAAACAAAAACAAAAAAAAAAGTATCACAGAGTTTTCCCTTGCAACACGTGCAACCCTTTACAGTGCGGGTAAATCACTAAATCTTCTAAATCAATAAATTGCAACTAAATCTTCACTCTGGGCGACTAAATGATGTCTAATATTAGCCAATGGCTAATAAATTCTTACATTTTACTAGCCAGTGTGTGAGTTGGAGGCTAAGTTTATTACAAATATATTTTAACTCGCTGAACACTCAGACTGAGCGCTTCAGAGTTTCACTCTCTGTCAAGCGATTTGTGCTATTTTTTTAGTTTATCTGAATGGATGCGCAGCGTACCTGTATTTGACCTACCATAAACTCTAGTGTGATGGCGAACGACTCTCCGTCGCTTTGTCAAAGAAAAAGAGCAAAGAAAAAGAGCAAAAGAGTTACATAGTATGCAGAATTGATGCGCTACATGTAAATTATATTCTTTGTTGCATTTTCCTGTCAAAATAACAGCGTTCCTTTTGGAATTCTTCAGCTTTTAAGAACTGCCGGGTTCTCCGGTAGTGGGCGGAACTAATGGGCAAATGGCAATCTCATTGGCTGGCGTTCACCTTATCATCCTTGTTTTGATTTCAGCAAATCAATTCGAGCGAACCCAGACGACGTGATTAATATTCGTGTACACAGCAGCTCATGAATCCTTAGTGCGTTTTATATTGTTATTAGAATTCGGAGTAGTATTATTATCTTATCAGTATTATTTTTTCCCTTTTTTATTGAAACACTAAACGACAAACAATATCTTAAGCACCACCACCAGTCCTAAGTTCAGTTAAAATGACAAATATACATTTATATATGGTTATACTACAGGGCCATTGAATGCTTGAATCTGATTGGCTGACGAATGTTCTAAGGTGTGCAATTATTTTCAGGGAAACACATGACGAACGTAATTCCAGGCAGCTCTCGACCGCATTACAGTTCCGTATCACTTTGCCAAATGATTTCAGTTATTTCAAAAGGTCTTACAACAGCAATACAACCAAAACCAACAAGACACTGGCCAAATACATAAATATAGAAATGGGATAAAAACGACAGATTATTTCCATGTTTTGCCACAAAATTACGTTTTATTATGTACGTAAAGCACATACTCTATTTCTCCCGCTCTCTCTCCCTTACAGACACACACATGAAAACATACGCGCTAATGTTGTTAGCGCTGCTCTGACGACTTAAATAGTAAATAGTTTAGCAACTTAAAAGTACATGACATTTCTCACAAGCGAAGCGAGGTAACAACGACACTGTTCGTGAGGAAAATAAACTTAAATAAACTTTTTCGCTGCTGCCGAACACTGATGAGAGACGGACTCAGAGAGGTAACGTTAGGCTAATTCACACACGCTCAATCTCTCTCTTTCTCTCTCTCTCTCTCTCTCTCTCTCATAACTTAGTCATTAGCTGCATTTGTCTGTTATCAACGGCTCAAGCCTCCATTGTTACTACTTTACTAGGTCTAAAATGACGTTTTGGAATTAGCAACGGAAGCGATGGATGAGATGCGGAAGAAATAATGCTACTCACAATAGCGATTTAAGTACAAAAACCGGACGAATCCCTTGAAATATATCATCTGATCGATGTGTTGAGGTGTGGCAACCGTAGTTTAAGCGGAATAATTGACGATTCGCGTCGTGTAATTCAACGGCCCGTCGCCAATTATTCCTTACTTATTCTAATTACTAAAGTTCTATCATCATATAATCCTTAAGTATCATAATATCATATTATAATGCTTGACTGACTGATGTTAAGTGTACTTTAAGATATTTAAAAAGATGTGCCATTTTACAAACAAAAGTTATTATATATAAATATAAAATAGTATATTAATATCAAATATTTAATATTAGTCTGGCGAGTAAACTAAAAAAATTTACTAGCCAATGACGATTCTATTGCCAAAGTGTCCGTAGAAGGTTGACGTGCTGCATATTCATATACACGTGTTCACAAGAGAGTGGCGTTCTATCGTGGGATGTAGGACATAGGACGTAGGCATAGTGTAAGCTCCGATGAGAAGCTACAAATGCGGAAGCGCAGAGGAGAGAGCAAAACAAAACACTGGTCACGAATTAGAGGTACAAAACGAGGATTTGTAAAGGAAAATGTCGGAGGATTTCGATATAAGCCCAGAGGAGACTGGTTTTCCTTTGCTGTAAACAAAACTTGGTTCTCGCGAAACTAGAATATTCTTACCAGAGCTTATGCTACGCCTACAACCTACGCTGGAGCACCACTCTGTAGTGAACTTGCATACGACAGTTAACATAAGCTAGAGATTACGATTTATAAAGTTTTAAAAATGGATATTTTTCTTACACAAATGCCACAAAGGCCCGGAATTGTGTGGAGTACTTTTTATGATGGATGCACACACTTTTTTAGGCTTCAGAATCTCGATCACAATTCACGTTATAAAGCTTGGAAGAGCCAAGACGTTTTTAAGTATAACTCTGATTGTATCCGTCTGAAAGAAGAAAGTCATATGCACTTAGGATGGCTTGAGGGTGAGTAAATCATGGGGTAAATTTCACTTTTGGGTGAACTGTCCTTCAATACATAATCGACTATGTTTACGTGAATGATCGCCAAGAGGCTTGCAAGCTGTTTGAGAGGCAGCTTCATGTGCACACGCTTTGGATGTGAAGGCACATAAACCATCTCTGCAATTAAAAAATTCCATCAACTGTCCCAAACATCTTTCATTCTGAAATGCTTGCAGGAATTTTCTGCACTATAATCGTGGTACCAATAGAAAAAATTATGCATTATCCGCAATCCCATGCTGAAATTCATGAGTAAAAAACATGAGTAGAGATGCACCGATTGACTGGCCAGTGATCTGAATCGGCCGATTTTTCGGTCAGTCTCACTTCTTGCCGATTCCGAGCCGATCCTTTTACAGTCACGCGCACACTCACAGTCACGTGTAAACACGTCGTTTCAAGTGAGAATGATTCTAATTTTAATGGCATTCAGTGTAAACGGCGACTGATAATGTATTTATGTCGTGCCAGATGAGGCTTGCACAGCCTGAGTGAGCGTGTGAGAGAGATAGCACACACAAAGTAACTCACAGACATTTATAGATGCATATAGGTAGAAAAAAAGGAGTCACAAATGTATATGATTTGTTAAGCAACGATGAAGCTGACCTGATGTTTCCCCAGGAATAACAATATCCTTTGCAATGTGACACTGATTTACATACAATAGTATTTCAATAAACAAAAAGTTAAAGAAGTGGTAATTCGGAAATTTTAGACAAAATATTGACTGTTTTTGCTCAATTTCGCTGATGAAAATAGTTCCGATCAAAGCCACAGCAGAACTGTTGTGTGTCTCCGAGCAACACAGCGGTGTTTCGTTAATGAATGAATCCACGTTTTTGAACGAATCGAGTGAGTCAATAATTCAGTGGCCCATTCATAAGGACAGTCACTTGCCTAGTTTCTGAATGAATCAGTCGTTTGAATGAATCGGTTGAATGAATGAATAAATGACTCACTCATTAAATCAGACACTTGCTGCCACCTGCTGGTGATTTAGTCATTTAAAAGTATCGTTGCATTTTTTCAACATTTATTTTTGTTTAAAAAAAATATGTAAAACATTAATCTTATAAAATTATTTATGCATTTGAAATTTTGCAGTGTAACTGCATTTATGGCACCTCAGCTTCATCAAACTGTCTGTGTAAATACATCTAAAGCCACTTCAGATGCAGCTTTTGTTTCCTCAGCAGTGGAAAGATAGAGTTTGTTAATACTAATTTCATTTGAATGGTAACAACTCTACAGTTTCTTATTATGCTAACTGAATTAACTGAAACAAAGTAAGAATTTGATGTGAAAGATGAGACATTTAATAAGGTTAGGGGAAAAAAAATGACCATTTATAAACAGTGGGAAATGACATCTGTTTTGTTACATACAGCAACTCATTTTAAGTTAACTATTTCTTTCTCTTTCCAGTCACAGAGCACTTTATTTTGAAAGTTATTTAAGTGAGAGAAAATCTGTAACTTAGTCCAGATTGGGGGAATTGTAATGTTTAATAATTTCTTTTATTATGCAAATAATTTTTGCATTAAAAATTGCATAGATTTTGTTTGTATATGCTGTCAATTATAGTTCTTAGAAAGAAAATTGGAATCGGCAAAAATCGGTATCGGCAGGTCACACTTCCAAAAAATCGGAAATCGGAATCGGCCAAGAAAATTGCAATTGGTGCATCTGTAAACGTGAGTAAAAATTAGTGTTATTCACCAGACCAGCCTAATACATAAAGCCAAATTCTTGAACTCATGGCCTTAGCAGTGGACATTAGCAAATTATATGGGTAGTATTTTCTGTTCCATCCGTCTTGAGAAGCCAGTTTATTTTGTTATCCTATCTATGCACAATTATATTATCTGTTGCATTTTATTGTAGGCATATAGCATTGTTTTGTCCCCCCCCCCCCCACCTGCTGTCCTCTGCTCTGTCAGAACAGACTTGTGACCCAGTTGAGAACTACTGGTATACATCTGTCTTTTCTGCTTTTAAGAAAAGCAAAAAAAAAAAAAAAAAATCAAAGAGACCCAGTTTAAAATGTCTCATCACAGCCCGAAGATCATATTTTTAACTATTTAAAACCTTGTTTCCAAATTACAGTCAGCTCTGCCATCAAAGCCAAGCATCAGGCTGCAGTCTGAGCCTCCCTGCCTCGCCTCAGTATCTCTAAGCTCTCGGTGAGGCACTTGCCTTTAATGTCTCACAGTGTTAAATGGAGAAGTGTAAGACTACAGGCAGAAGGAGCGCAAGCCGTAGCCTGCAGCCACGCTTTACAGGTTACCTCCCTAATGGAGCTCCCAGGCCTTGAAGTGCAGTTGAGGAGCGGGTGGGGAAAAAATGTCAAACGCTCATCTGAGACCCATCATTAAGGACTTTCTCTGACTGGAGATGAGGAAAGTGGATGGGTAGCACAAAAGAAGAGACAGCAGTAATTGACTACTTTCACTGCATTGGGACTAATTCACAATGAAGCACACAGCACCTAGTCATGTGGATGAGACCTGAGTGATCTTCTAAATAATGGGAGTTCGAGAGCTGGTGCTGTTATTCAGGTGACTGAGGATAGTGTGCAGAGAGTTGGATTTGTCAAATGGCAGACATGCATCACCAAAAGCGGATTTGGACTGGCTTCTTATTATCAGTGGTTGGGCAAAAGTGTAATGTAATCTTGTGCATGTTGTGGCTGTAATATCATAAGCCCAGTTTTTAACCAGCTAAGACCCTGGAGTTTGCATTTTAAGCTGAACCTCCAGTTCTCATCTTTCCATTCCTTGTTGGCTCACTGCAGTGACCTTGGTGTAACTAGAATTAATCTGCCATGCTCTATTTTCACATGTGAAGATGGCCATCATGGCAAATAATCTCTTTTCATATTTGATTGCAGTATCCACTTCCCCAAGGCCATTCTGTACAGGGTTAATTAAATTTCAGAGACCATCCTCAGTTGGTCAGCAAAGATTGAAGTGCATGTAATCATAATTTCGGCAAGCACTGCTCTTGTGCGCTTTGTCAAATGAATGGTGACATCACATTTAAATATATATATATATGAAATTGTGATTCAGTCGAGAACATATGCCAGAGGGTCTGTGTGTTTGTAGTAGAGAATTCAAGCACCCCCCCCCCCCACAGGACATTTTGTGCTGTGCATTATTACTAAGAGCACAGTTGAGTGGTGAAGAGCCTAGTAAACATAAGAAGAAAATTGACACTATTAACTTTTTAAATGCACCTTGCCATCACTTGGCCACTTCATGTGTTTCTTTGATTGAATAGCTATCAGATTACGAAAAGACCAGGTGTAAATGGCCTTTGAAATGCATTCAAGACAGATTGCAGTCGGAACACACAAACCACTTCAGGAGGTGGTTTGAGATGCATCCCAGACGCAAATGAACAAGAGTAAATGAATCTGATTATTGTAGCCACGCATGTAAAGTTTACTCCTCCCAAAATGGCAAAAAAAAAAAAAAATTGGTGTGAGAACGTGTTATAGCCATACCACAAAGCTACTGCAACATGCATCTCCACATGTATGTGGCCCGTCAGACATCTCGCTTCAGCAAGCATGCGATAACTGACAGTTTGGCATCACATCTTCAGTCTGCGACATCTTCGCATGTTCAAAACAGTCATCTTCGTTGAAAGTAATGAATGCTAAATTCTTTCACCAGTGCTAATGACACTATCTCAACAGCTTGCAGTCTTTAAATCAGCTGATGATAAATAAAATGACACACACATCTGTTGCTTTCGGTGACATGATCTCCACTTAAGTTGTATACAGTAGACAACATTTGAAGTGGATCAAAAAAGTTCATCAAAGTTGTCCTAAGACAAGAACACATTTTGGTTTTATGTTTTAGGGCTACTTTGATGAAAGGTTTTGATCCACTTCAAATGTTGACTAGTGTATAGCACTGGATTTGAAGATCTGATTTATATTACTTTTGTGGAGACGCATTTATGTGGTCAAGTGTAAATGGAACAGTTTTAACCAATCAGATCTGATTTGAGAAAACACATGAAGTGACAAGTGTAAATACTTCCTCAGACAGTGTGGTCTATTGAATAATGTAGGCACTGTTTGGGCATTTTGTCACACTCAGTTCTGGTACCCAATGCCAGAACCTTTCTACACTTTTCTTTCCCCCTTTTTTGGTGTTGAATATGCTGTTTAACTCTGAAAAATTTCACATTACATCACAGACTATTTTACAGTTTGTCACACTGAATCTCTTTATATTTCTCTATCATCTCTCTACTCACACACACACACACACACACACACACACACACACAAAAGCTATGTTGTATCTTGCTGTTTTTTTTCTAAGCTGTTTTTTTGGATGGCATGTAAAGTTTAATACAGTTTAACTTTTCAAAACACATTTGAGACCCCTGTGTTCTTTTCTATTTTGTTCTGTTTTTGAACAGGAAAATGTCCTATGGGGAGATGGTCGCAGAGGCCATAGCAAGACAAATTCAGGGAATTTATAAAATCCCTGTTTTTTCATTATTTCAGTGTCTGTTTTCACATTGTGCTTTTGATTATCAAACGTTGAAATACAGATGTTCCCTTTAAGCTAATGATATCGTGTGACATGAATCGCCAAAATCCAGAAATAAGTCTCGGAGAATAAACGCGAGTACTTTTATGATTTCTCTTTTGCCTCAGGCCACAATTCCTCAGCACTGAGGGCTTTGCTATAGATGGTATACACTTGTTGGTGTTACCTTCCACACATTTGCCATACTTTATGTGCTAAATAGAAAATAACTTGAAGTGGAAAGCTGAAATCATTTATGAATCATCTAGTAGTCATACATCTTCCTAAGCATTAACTACATTGGTCTCCACACACTACAAATGAATTGTACACCATAATTTCTCAAATTGTGAATGAGAGTATATTCTTGGGTTAATAATATTCCTCCCTCTAAGTTCTCAACATGCCTGTGTTGAGAAGCAATAGATAAATTCAGGAGTGAAATAAATGTCTTATGTCTGGCGTAATACACAAGCTGAGGATTTCATTATGGCAAACCCCTCATGGGATTCTTCAGTCCAGGCTTAACAAGCCTCTCACTCTCAACATTTAACCCAGCCATGTATAATGCATTAGAACAGACCATGAGCCTCCTGCTTTTTTAACAAATGGGCTTCTAGCTAGATTTAATATTATTTTTATATATATATATATATCTGTATACTTTTTAATTTAAGCTAGAAAGCTATTAATTATGTTTTTCCTTCATGCCTGGAAAAATAACTAATACAGCACGCAGGGTGCTTAATAACAGCATTACTTCTGTTTAGGAATGAGAGCAGAAACTAATAAAGAACTGATACTAGCCTATATTATTTTCTCGAAACATGAAGACAGTGGACCACACAGTTACGCAAGTTAATAATTAATAAAATTTCATATAGTTTCAGTAGCACTGGTATTTGAAAGTAATAACTGACACCTGGCCGGATCTTGTGAAGTGCTATTTTCCTCGAGGAGCCTTTACATAAACTTCTGACTTCCACTTGAATCACAATTGCATATTGTGTTTTGTCTGCATCAAGTGGCTGATGTAGAACACTAACATCCAGGGCCTCCTTTGAAAAGTTTGCTCACTTCAAGAGGTGATTTGCAGACCCACCACATCCTCCTCCATCTCTACTCAGCTTGTTTCAGTCAAGGATGGACAGAATTCAATACCTCCACTAGACCAAGGACTCACCGTTCTCTGTACTCAAGCATTGTAGATTTTTTGAGCCAACTAAAGCTGCTATTCAAAGCAGTGAAGTTACATTTTTGCACCCATTGATTGGCACCTTACAGCTCCCACTTCAAACCATTTTTTTTTTTTTTTTTTTTTTTTTTTTTGCGAGAGGTGAGGCAGAATATTATATTTGCACTTTATAGAGCACCTGCTATTTATGATATATAGCTGAAGTATCATTACGGCATTTTAAAAACAGACAGTTATTCAAACTATAGTATGTGCTGTAGTACATACACACAGACTACAAAGAAATGATTATTAGTAATACAGTATATATAAATGGTGTTTGTTTGCATCGAATGTTGAAATCGCATATGTGAAAGGAAAGAGAAAAAGGTTTCCAGTATATATCTAAATTTTGTAATATCTGTGGATATTGGTTGTGAAACAGTTAGACATTATGAGCTTTATTGATTACAAACTGGTTGTCCACTCTAGAAATTTCATCATTTCTGTTCATTGTAGCAAGAAACACAAATGGAACAATATCAAGATATTTCACAACCACAGGCTCGCCGTTAGGGCAGAAATTTGTGCAATGAATAAAAAGTAGCTCCTCACACTAGGAAGCTAGTCTTTGCAGTCTTGCATGATTTAAGTAATGGGATTCGATTTCATCCTATTTTTTGGGATGCATGTAGCTGTTGATCTGTGCAGTCATCTCTTGTTAGTACGTGTCTGATTATTTTTCAGTGCGAAAATTATTGTAAATGTATGCACTTCATTCTCAAATGGAACCGAATATCAAGCACAATATTGTGAATGTTTGTGTATCTCAAGCCATTTAGCAAAACACGTTTAGTTCCACAAACTATGTTATGATCCTCTTAGGATTGTGAAATGTTTATTATTAGCTAAATGTTCATAATATTTTCAGAGAGCTTTGCTTAAGGCCCTTTGTTATCATACGCTTAATTATTATTTTGTCATTTGCTCCCCTCAATGTTCATACCTAATCTATTAATTACAATCTCCATTAGCATTTTAATGAGAATAGGGCCAATAATTAAATCAGTCTATTTAAAGCTATAATTGAATGACCCCTGGCTCTGCTTTGATGGCTAAAAGTAAGTAGTGTCATGTCTGTGATTGAGAACCAGAGAAAGAGAAATGAAAAACTTGGAAAGAAAACAACAAAGCTTGCTGTTTTGATGACTGAAACAGAATTCAGAGGTCACTATTTATTTTCCAGTTCTCTGATGGCCACAGTTAAGGAGTGTGATTACAGGAGCCATGTAATTATAAGATCACAGCTGAATATGGAGGTTGAAGTAATTAATTGCAATAACCTATGTGCTACATATGCTTTCCACATTTTGCTTAATATAATAGCTAGCGGCTTGAAGCTTGATCCTGGTGGGAGGCTGTCTAACTTGCATTCATTTTTCTTAAAGAATATCTGCACAGAAGCGCTTCAGTACCTGTGCAATGGAGCCTCACTGACTGCACTCGTAACTGTTGCTCTGTGAGCATCGCTGATCTCAACTCTGCAGCTCACAGGCGAGCAGGGAGGCACGTGAGGCCATAATGAGAAAAGACAAGCTCTCCCTCTAATAGCTTTTTTTCAAACAAAAAAATGACTCTGACCTCCACTGCTCCTCGGCTGATGGGAGACTTGGAGCTGTCCACTCTCGGCCGAGTATGCAGGCGTAAGGGCTGACCCGGGACCAGAGACTCAGGGCCAGCCCAGGGCAGCAATAATAGCCAGGTTAGTGCTCTCCACTGGCCGTTAATGGCAGCGCAGTGTAAACAGCATCATGAGAGTGGGACGGGATGATGAGGTCATGCTCTATCGCAACTTGGCCATATGAACATACAGCGAGTGAATGTGCCTCTAAGGGGGCTCTGATTGAAACAGCCTTTACTTTTTTCCTTGTTTCTGTCTCTTCAGTAAATTTACCTTTAACAATGAGACAGTATTTACTATAAAATATTTATTTTGTGCTAGGGATACTCATGCATCTTATTTTTATGTGCATGAACATATATTTAAGCAGTAAGCACACACACTGAGAGAAAAAGTACAAAACTGTCACTGGGGTGGTATTTTTGAAGTACTAATATGTACCTTTAAGTAATGACTATCTAATAGCTTTTGTATCTTAGGGTACTTTGAAGCTTATTTCTGAGAGAGAAAGTAATTTACAAACCGGTAAATAAATTTTAATTTTTTATAGATGTAATGCTTTTAGGTTTTAGTAAAAGTTTTATTTATTTACTTTATTAAAATATAATTTTAATCTAAATTTGCACTGCACATTGTCATATAAACAACCAGTCAGTAATGATGAATGATGATTATAAATAGTAATTTGCAGTTTAGTGATCGAGTCAGATTTATTCAGTTACCACTCAAAAATATTCAGTAAGTAAATAATTATCTGATTTGAACTGATAACCTGTGATTTGATGTGTCTTTCTGAGTGATTAATTTAGCTTTTGTCACGCTATGTGTTTGTTTTTTGAAAGCTGCCAGTGAAGCGAGGACAATAGTAAACTGGTTCACGTAACATGGTCTTTTTATCTCATTACATTAAATGAGTGGAGTACCAGAATATCGATGCATGAATGAGAACTAGAGTGTTACACAGACAGAGTGGCAGTATTACAGTGCGGTGGCACATTTTCTGGTAAGAAAACAGACGCATGTAATTAATGAGCTACAGTCTGATTTGCCACACAGTAACAGTGACAGACTGGCAGTTCTCTATCCTACTCTCCACCGCAGCTTGGTTTCTCTAACTGCCACTGGCAGCTGTAAATCATACAGTCTCATACAAGTACTCACACACACGCACCTTCATCTTAAGCAGTTGATGCCGAGCAATCCAATTAACATGCATAATGCACCTGAAGAAAAAAAGAACGACCGTGAGAGAGAAAAGAAAACCTGCTCTGCAGATAAGCCCACAACGATCATTTATTTATAGAGGCTTGTTTACACAAATGGAGGATGCGCTCAGTCTTAGCCAGGTTTGGTTGATTCATTGCCTCGACCTCTCCGGTTCAGGTGAGGGTGAGCAGCGCATTAGCCTGCTAGTCATGAGGATATTATTGCACCTGTGGCTGCGCAGTTTCATTTTATGCACCCGTGGGCAATTTGTGCCCCCCTCCCAACACCTTCTTTGTGTTCATCACATTTATGCTGCTGTTTTCCCTCTATGGAAGCAGGTCATTGTAAATGAGGATTGCGCTAGTCGCGGCCCACAGCTCTCGGCTCCGACGAGGGAAGAGAACACATGCTGCCTGGTGCAATGGGGTTATTACTGTAGTCTGTTTGCTCTCCCATTGCTCTTGCATTCCCTGCCACACTCTGTCTTTCTCTTTATTTTTGTCTTTCTCTCGTAGCGTTATTGTGCGCCACATTGCATGTTTGGGTGATGCCTAATGTGGTTCGGTATCCCTCCTGTAGATTTCATCCTAGCTGCTTACTCGTTTCTTAGCTCATGATGTTGTTGGGAAGGGAAAGCATTCCGCCTGACCCCGGCAGGATTGCATTTGCAATCTAATACGCAGTAGCATCTCCCATTGTCGTCTTCCATCTCCCCTGTTGGGATGGTTTGATAATAGGAATATAGGCTCCCGGGTTCTGCGAGGGTTAGAGGAAATTCACAAGCTGCAGACCCAAGCCACTTTGACATTCAAGGCATCCTCAGCCTTTCAAGGTCAAGTTGACTTGCTCTGTTCGGTAACGGGGGGAAAAAGTCAAGCTGTGCTTGAAAGCAAAAGCAGACACAGATACGGGCTCAAACATCCTGCCTTCATCCTATTTGACCCCTGTACAATGTCAAGATGAATCTTGTCAGTAAGTAATTTACTTTGTAGTTATGACTGATGATTTATACGGGTGAAAGCAGTTCCCTCAGAAATGTCACTGCATTTACAAGCAGCAATATAACTGTAAAAGCCATCAGCCTAAATGTTGTTAGTGGGGTAGTAACTTATATGTAGTACTGATAGGGGGAAAACCTCCCAATAATTCACAAGGCAGTTAGTAATGAGTTTTTGGATGATTCATCTCCCTTTTTTCCATTTCTCCCCTGCATTTCCTAGGCAAAGTATTACCGGCTGATCCTTTTCGATTGAGAAAGGCTTTGGATGCTCAGAAACCTTTTGTAACCCAGCTTCCACAGCTGACTCAACCTATATTTATCTAAACTGAGTGAGCCAAAAAATTGTAGTCTAGTTCTCAGTTGAACTTCTTTAGAAATTAATAGCAGTAGTTGTCATCACCTTTGCAATGATTTGTGTTTTAAATAAATAAATAAATAAATATTTATTGTAGTAAAAATTCCATTAAACTCAAAGTGAATTCAAATACTGGCCATGCAATCTAAACAACAGTGTCAGACTTCCAGTATAGGAATTAACCTTTCTGTTAATTCCTTAACCAAGTTCTACAGTGATTTCCCCAGGTGATGTTTTTTTCTCTCCATTTTTTATTTTATTTGTTTTATTTCTCCCCCACATGCCCACACAAACAACACACACACACACACACACACACACACTTGTTCTGCTATTCTTGTGGGGACTCTCATAGGCATAATGTTGTTCTGCTGTACAGACCGTATTTTCTATCATCCTACACCAACCCTACACCTAAACCTACCCCTTACAGGAAAATTTTCTGCATTTTTACATTTTCAAAAAACTTCATTCTGTGTGATTTATAAGCTTGTTTACCTGTGGGGACCTCAATTTAGGTCCCCACCGTGACACAAGTCCCCATGAGGCTGTGTGTATTCAGGTCTAAGTCCCCACCAGGATAGAAAAAACAAGTACACACACACACACACACACACACACACACAAAAACCAGTGAGCCAAGCAGATGCAGGAGTAATTAAAATCATCGTGCTGGTGTTAAGTGCCAAATCAGAGGAACAATGGCTTTGACTCTGTGACATCTGTGTTTACTACAGGCCTCACACGTGTGTCCTCTACAATGTCTCAATGCAGAACTGCCCTCTGAGCGTACGTGTCCACTGGCATGGAGTGCACGGGTGTTTCCACTTCATTCTCTGTTGGAACTAGGTGCCAGGTTTGTGCCGGGGATTGTGGGATTGACAATGGAGAGGCGCAAGTGGTGTGCGTCAAAAATCTGGGAAATGCATATGCAAATGAGAAGTGAAAATCGGCGAGTGGCAGCAGTGCCACATCACAGTGAGGTGAAGACAAGCGAAGGTTGTGACATCTGTCACAAATTACCAGCTTAGGTTTTTGGTATTCATTGCTTAAATTGCATTATATTATTGCTATATTTAAATCAGATTTCAAATGCAGCTTGCGTTTTATATGTAGCTAGGCTGCGTTAAAAATTCTACTGTTCAAAAAGCTGATTTTTATTTTTAAATAAATGACTTGCATGACTTGCATTCAGCAAGCATGGTTTAAACTGATCGGTTATAGTTTTTGTTAAAATTTGAGGTAGATTATTTTTAATGTTAAAGTTTTAGTAATTTTCTTGCATTTTTTTTGTCTTTTTTTAGTTTTATTTGTTGACTGTATCACTGATAATTTCGCCAACAAAGACGATGACACAAAATATTCGTTAAACTTTTTTTCTGTGACTAAGACAAGACGTTGACGAGCTCAAACTAATATCTGATGATAAAAACTATAAAAAAAAAATGTATGCCGAGTCTTCATTAACTATGAGACGGGACTAAAAGGTTATTTGAGAACTACCGGACATTCAAGATACAACCTATAGGCTTAGTTAACTGCCTTGTCTTTCAAAATGTGCGTCCCTGTGATTGGATTGCGATTGGATAAGGGGCATTTGCATATCTAGTCTCAGTATGGCAGCTGCAGTGGATGGATCAGGCTACCAAAACGTGAACTAGTGATCTGAAACAATGGCCTTAGGTTAGAGATAGGCTGACCAGACGTTCCGTTTTTCCCGGGAATCACAGTTCGTTGTTGATTAACTTAAAGTTAGTGAAGACGAGATAGGCGGAATCACAGAAGAAGTGCTCTCTCTCTCGTGCACGCTCCACTTCTTCAGTTTTCGTGCAGCGTGCGATCAGTTCTCAGTGCTCAAATACACACACAGCAGTCCAAATGTCTGTCGTGTAGAGTACAGATGGTTATGGCTTAAGTGAACGTAAACAGGTGGGTGAAAACTGAATGTGTGTCACTATTACATTCATGCGTTCTGTCTTAAATGGACAGCATTCCTAATTAAATACCTATCTGTCATTAATGTTAACCAACAAAAGATGTTAAATAAATGTATACATGTAAAGTAAATCTACTGTATCTTAAAAACAAGTTTAATTTGTATTTCTACCCAAAAATGAAAATTGTCATTTATTCCAGTTTTTCCAAATTCAATACTTGATTCAAATTTCTCATAAACAATTGATTTGGTCTAAAGAGAGAAGAATTAATGACTATTTTAGTTTGAAGACTTCATATAAAATAGCTACAAAAATAAATGTTGGAAACTGCAGTTTGACTAAAAGTAACGACTAAAAGTTGACAAAAATGCAATGACATTTCGTTGACTAAAACTAGACTAAAACAATGAAAGACTCAAAAGACTAAAATGTGACTAAGACTATTAAGCATTTTCGTCTCAAGATAAAGACTAAGACTAAATCAAAAATGCCTGTCAAAATTAACACTGTACTGTATATGCCCTATATTGCTTTGTCAACTAACTGAAATAAAATAAGTGCTTTTTTATATTTGATTTAGTTTCGGTTAATGCTTTTTTAATTGTATTTCATTATTTTATTTTAGTTTTTTACTTTAATTTACTTTATTTTTTATTTAACAGTATAAACCCTGTTGAGCATAAGTGACTTCTTTCAATAACATTAAAATATTGTGAGCCTCAAATTATGGGCATGAGTAAACATGCATATATGATGTTTTATTGATTCTGTATTGAAAGCAATCATAAACCCTTCTAAAGCCCACCATACTTGCTGTACATTTCACAGGCATACTCCCAAAGCAGTAGACCTCTGGTGTTTTGGCTGATATTGAGTGTTTCTATTTCGATGAACGTGGGGTAATACTTGCTCTCTTTGGATCTTTGCAAACCATGCACTGCAGACCGATCGAAAACGCCCATGTATGTAGTGAGAAGTGTGTAGATGAGAGAGGATCATGAGATCTTGGAGCATGTGTAGCGATTTTGTTTGCCTTATGTTGTTAACAGCGCTTCTAAAGACTGCTGTGTCAATTTACATTCAGATAGACCCAATATTTGCCACTGATAAGTAATGTATATTTTCAGCACTGCGACTGTTAAAACACAGATAGTTCAATCTGGTCACGGCCAGATGTCCCTGAATCTGCCCTAAAGAAACCCACACTATTTGTAGTGCCACCACCCACATCCCATGATTCCATCTGCTGTACTTCTCCGGGACTTTAGGGAGCAAGTGTGTCCAGCTGCTGCAGCAGGCTGTGTTTAAGTAGCGGCATGATTGTGTGTGCTTTACCTAATCTGCTCCATTAGTTTAAATAATGCAGGAACGCTAATGAGCCAGCCAGAGAGAGGGGGAGAGTGAGAGAGGGAGGGTTATTGCAATCCATGTCTAATTAGTCCTGCTCCTTAACAACTGAACTCAAATCAACCAGGGCAGTTCGAACATGAGGGATTCAGTATTCCAGCTGGCTTCAGAAAGGCTACTGATTTATGAAAATATTACCAGAGCCACTCAAGGGCCTGAAACAATAGCTACTCTCTGTCACACAGACAAAATGATCCATTTTTTCTGTAGAAGGAATGTCAGAAGTACTCAAATATTGAGTTGGCTGACAATATCTTCTCGCTTCCTGTCACTATAAAGAGGAACCTAGCTGTCAAAGGAATAGTTCACCTAAAAATGAATAATCTATAGCAGAGGTGCCCAAACTTTTTAATACAAAAGGCCAATGAGCCAAAAGTGAACATTGCATTATATCCAACCACATTACATTTTATTAAAATGTATATAGGAACATATTGTATGTACATTTAGAAATTAGCAAAAAACTGAAGTGAAGCGGCCATTTGTAAATTTAATGTCTGGCTTCCGGTGTCATCCGCTTCCAGCTATTTTTAGCTGTACAAAACGTCTTTATTTGCGGCTTAATATTTCAAACTAGTTTGTCTTACCATATTATTTTAATGTATTATATTAATTATGAACACACTGGTTTGTAGTGCAGATAGTTTTGCCATTTACTGCACTTTGTTTTTCTTGTCATTTTTTTTTCCCTACAGCGGCTAATGAACCAGAAGTCTCGCACATTGATAGAAAAAGGCTTACTTCCATGTTGAAAAATAAGGTGGATATGGCAGGCCAAATCAAATGTCATCAAGGGCCAACTTTGGCCTGCAGGCCTTGGTATGGGCTTCTCTGTTCTAGCATCATTTATTCCCCCTGTATGCGTGTATGATAAGGAACGTACTTGGTTACGAACATAACCTTGGTTCCCTGAGATATGGGAAAGAGTACTGCGTCTTACTTTAAAAACGAACCAATGGCTCGGCAGTGGAGCTGCACGAGCCTATGGCGACAGAGCCTGCCAGAATGAGCGGGGTCGTCTGGCTATATAAGCGGGCGTTTCGCCACAGGATCCTCAGGTTACTTCGACTGAAGCGACGACTGAGTTGTGCGGCTACATAGCACGGCTAGTAATGCAGTACTTGTTCCCGTATTTCAGGGAACCGAGGTTACGTTAGTAACAGAGTACGTTCCCTGTCGATACTTCACTCGTACTTCATCTTACTTTAACCTGTTAGCCAGCACCCCCCATTTTGGGCCTCACAGGTGAACATGACCTACCTAAAATAAAATGGTAATAGTTCCTGACAATAATGTGTTATACACACAATTTAGGTATCTTTGGAAAGAAGACACTCTAGGCTTTACTATCCATCATCCAGAGTTGATAATGCTCAAAAAGATAAAAAGTTATAGACAATGAAGTGCCTTGAAAAATGTTTTACCACACTGAATGTTTTTTTATTTCATATACAAATGCATGAAATAATTCCTGGAGAAATCCAGAAAAGTAATGGGTTGAAAGTCATATGTCGCATGAGTTTATATTTCGAATTTGAAGAAGATACCATGAAAAATGAGATTCCTGCAATTATTTTTCTGAGAATATTTCTA